>ML111116.1:0-58201 GCA_003697995.1 Taxidea taxus jeffersonii
CTCCCTACCCTGATAATCATCTGCACTATTCCTTACGTTCCACATATGAGTGAAACCATAGGATGACTTATTTCACTCAGCACAACCCTCGCGTTACATCCACATCCACGTAAATGGTAGGTATTCGTCTTTTCTGTTGGTTGAGTGATATCCATTGTGTATATAAATCACATCCCTAAAGAGACATTTTAGAAGCTCCTCTCTTTTTGCATTTTACCTACAGTCTTTCTGTATGTCAGTGGGAGAGGATTTTCTTTGCAGTTAGTAATTCTTTGTAGAATTCTTTGTAGAACAAGGCAGACCTGCTTTGAGGTGGTGGTTCTTAGTCCCTAAAATTTGTGGTAATTCCCTCTTTTAAGATAAGAAAAAAACAAGATATGATTCCTGGAAGTGTCTCTCAGTAGGGTACAAGATCAGTTTCTCGAGGCTCCTGCAACACACCACTACAAGTCTGGTGGCTTAAAACAACAGACATTTATTCTCTCTTCATTCTAGAAGGTAGGTAGGGCCATGCTCCCTCCAGCGGTCCTGCTCTGGTGGCTCTGGGTCAGTTCTCTTGGGCCGAGGCAGCGTCACTCCCATCCCTGCCTCCATGTCTGTGTGGCTTCTTCTTTGTGTGTGTCTCCATGTCTACCCCCTTCTGTCTCTTATAAGGATATCTAGCACTGGATTTGGGGCCCCTTGTCTTCTTTGTACTGGGATTATTATTTGTGGAGACTGAGTGATCACGTAGTTTGGTCATTGCCATTGAAAGAAGAATTTATTGCTCACATCTCCCAAGAGAAGGGGACCACCATGCCACTCAGGCCACGTGGGGAGCACCAGGTTTGGTTAGGAGGCAAAACCAGGAGGGAAATGCTGGAGAGGAAATCCTAGGTCCAGCCTTTAGTGGAGTTGCTGTGGGAAAGCCAAGGCAGGCAGAGTAAATGTTTTAGAATTCACTCCTCTGAATGGTTCTGGCAGGCTGTGGGCTCTAGGATGGTCCCTAGGCTGGCACCTGGCCCGGGGTCATTTGGGGCAGGAGAAACATCGGCTTGGTGTGTGAGCTGGATAAGGAGGTGGTTGGGACTACAGACTGAGGATTGCTTTGCATGTAAAGGGTATAATCCTGGGCAAGTTTTTATCCTCTTTAGGAATTAGCTTGCCCCAGGGATGGGGCTCTCTCCCCTTCTCCGTGAGGCCCCCAAATGCCAGAGCCTCGAGAATACAGCAGATAAGAAAACACACTTAGTGTATTTGGGCCTGTGACGAGCTGGTGCCAAATACACAGACACACCTGGTTGATCCAAGATCACCTTGCGCCGAGAGCCGTGACTTTTTTACATTGCAGAGATCTCCTTTTCCCAAAGAAGGCCAAGTTCACAGGCTCCGGATGGATATATGTTTTTAGCATAGGAATGCTGGGGGGCACTCTGCCACCTCTCATGGCTGCCCTACTAAACAAATGCCTCTCAGATACCCTCTCCCAGTGTCCCAGGTCACCTCCTCGTCATTGCCCGAGTGGATGATCCTAATTCCTGCCTTCTTGCCCCACCTGCTCCCCTCCAGTCTGTCACCAAGATGATTTTTCTAAAGGGGGCCTGGGTGGCTCAGTGGGTTAAGCGTCTGCCTTCGGCTCAGGTCATGATCCCAGGATCCTGGGATCGAGCCCCACATCGGGCTCTCTGCTTGGCAGGAAGCCTGCTTCCTCCTCTCTCTCTGCCTGCCTCTCTGCCTACTTGTGATCTCTCTCTGTCAAATAAATAAATAAAATCTTAAAAAAAAAAAAGATGACTTTTCTAAAATGCAAACCCGATCCCGTCACTCCCCGCTTCAACAGCCTGCTTCGAAAAAGTGGGACGGCGTCAGCGCCAGCTGAGTGTTGCAGAAAACACATTAGAAAGGGAGCATGTAAAGCTTGGAAAAGCTTTCAACCCTCAGAAAGTTTGCTCCAATTTGTAGATTAGAGCAATTTAAACGCAATCATCTGGGCGATGGGTACACGTGACCTCCCACTCTGAGGCCTGAATTAATGAATTAATATGTGCCCCATGTTCTCTCCAGCTGCTTTATCTAACTGGAGGCAGATTAAGCATGCATACTTAGTGAAGTGAATTTGGAAACTCCATAATCCCTCGGAGGAAACAGATTTCCAAACGTTCGGTATGGCCAACCCGTTCCCTTGGACCCTAGCACGAGATAATTTTCTTAAGTTTTCCACAATTCACTGTAAATTGAGAACACAGAACTCCCCTCTACGTGAGTTAGCTCAGAATGCAGAAACGGAGAACCTAGACCCAAACCTAACTCACTTGAGACCCCGCGAACCTGCCGCACTTCAGCAAATGCAAAAAAGCAAGTTAAAATGAACAATATTTTAAAAAAATACCTGTATCTCAGGGCTCCTTATAAAATGTTAATCCTTGGGGCACCGGGGTGGCTCAGTCGTTAGGCGTCTGCCTTCGGCTCTGGTCATGATCCCAGGATTCTGGGATGGAGCCCTGAATCAGACACCCTGTTCAGCGGGAAGCCTGCTTCTCCCTCTCTTGCTCCCTCTGCTTGTGTTCCCTCTCTCACTGTATCTCTTTCTGTCAAAGAAATAAATAAAAAATCTTAAAAAAATTAATCCTTAAAGATGCATGGGGAGTCACCTGCTGGGCCACTTATATTTCCAAAATCACCCCACAGACCAAACTCCCAATGATTCAAGAACCTTCCCCGTTGGAGAGTGAATCATATTTTGAGAAATATAACCGGATCATCAAAGCCCAGACAGTAAAGGTCTCAGACACGAATCAGCAAGTCTCACTGGGCCCATTGAAGGCAGCCCAGCCGGACAGCCCTGGCAGGTGACACTTTGGGGGACAGGTGTGGGCACTTCACTGTGTGTCATGATAGCTCAGTTTTGTTCTGATTTTTGCAGTCTCTTGAGATAGCAAGCGACAGACATGGAACTCTAATGGTGTCAGGTAAAAGAGCATTTCTATTGGCTCAGTCACTAAAACGCGTGAGGAATGGTATTGTCAGTCGAAACCAGTGACTGCAACAAATGTCTTCTGGGATGCAGCCCTCTCTCCTTCTTTGCTCTCTTTCCTTCCATAGAGGCCAATCTCTAGAAGGCTCCTGGCAGCTCCAGGTTCACTTCCTACCCACTCAGCAACATCAGTGGATGTTCCTCTGCAATCTGCCTCCCCCAGAGTCCCAGGAACCTAAGTCAGGTCACATGTCCAATCCTAGTGACCGGCACACCGGTTCACTAGCTCGTATCTGGAGCTGGTGATGACCTCTGCTCCACCTGAATCACCCAAGATTTTTCCAGAGGAGGGTTCCCCCCCCCTAGAAATAGGGGATTGGATACTGGGCAGGCAAATGAAAAGCTGTCCACCCCATACCGGGGAGTGAGTTGGTTGTCTGTAGAGGAAAGCAACGGGATAGCTCCATCTCAGTATCTTTACCCTCTGGGAGCACCCAGAGAAAAAAGTCATTTGTATGTACCAAGACATGTACACGCTGCCCTTTTACTAAAAGACACAGCTCCTTTATTGCTCTTCATGTGCTTATCCATAGGACGTTCTGGAGAGATCAGGTGATGCTGTCCAGGCTATCTGAGACCAGTACGTACCCTCGAGCTTCAGGGGCTGGTTGGTGTCTCATGCATGTCAGCGTAAGTCCCATCGTCGGGGTGCTGGGAAGGTCAGCTGCTTCTGAAGGCCATTGAAGTCCTCTTCCTCCGTCTTCTGCAGGCCTGGCCTTGACCGGAATTCCCCTCCCTGCAGTCCGCTCCGTGACAGGTTGCCAAAGTAAACTGCCACTTCTCGGCTTGCTCTCTCAGCCCTAGAAAAGAGAAGTCACTGAACACTGACTTACTGAGTACCATTTGTCCGTGTTTTGAAAGCTTCTAAATGTGTTCTTTGGACTATACACTTGGCCTAGAACAGCCTACATCCTACCACACTCACACGCACCACACTGCACTGCTCACCCTACACATTACCCACAGTTTTCCTTTGCACAGATCTGTTCCTTAGGGCTGAGTCATTAACACAATCCTGTCTTCATCTTCATAGGCTCACTGGAGAAATCTAAGAGAGGATTTTTTAAAAAGATTTTATTTATTTGACAGAGAGAGAGAGAGAGAGAGCACAAGCAGGGGGGAGAGGCAGAAGAGAGGGAGAAGCAGGCTCCCCGCAAAGCAGAGGAAGCCTGATATGGGACTCGATCCCAGGACTCCCAGATCATCATCTGAAGGTAGTGGCTTAACCAACTGAGTCACCCAGGCATCCCTAAGAGAGGATATTTGAATCAAAAGGTACCTCCAGGGGCCCCTGGGTGGCTCAGTGGGTTAAGCCTCTGCCTTCGGCTCAGGTCATGATCTCAGGGTCCTGGGATGGAGCCCTGAGTCGGGCTATCTGCTCAGTGGGGAGTCTGCTCCCCCCCACTCCCCCTCCTGCTTCTCTAAATAAATAAATAAATATATAAAATCTTAAAAAAATAAAGGTACCTCCAGGAGATCCATTTTCTTTCCCATTAGTTGACTGACCGCTTTCCGACAATTTCTTGAAGACAGTCAATCGGTTCTGTTTTAGCCCTTCTCCAGAGGGAAGTCACTATGAAGAGATTCCCCAGCCCCTTCATTGTGCAGGCTTTGTATCACGAGAAAGTTCTCTCCCATACTGATCCAAAGTTGCTCTGTCCCTCGCACTGGGCTCTTCTTAAAACAACAAAGCCTGTTGTGAGGACGTCTTTGTTTCTCTTCTTAGGAAAAGATCAGAGTCTGCACTTCAAATGATTTCTTGGGCATCTCTACGAGTTTCAGGTTCATCACCTTTATTTCAGATCGGTAACGAGGCACGTTCCGGGAATGTGTATATGGTTTCCGTATAAACAGTCCCCAAACTCATGTATCAACCTGACAAAGTCTAGACTCCAGCGTTTGTTTCAAAAAGAAAAACAGGCCAGTGATGATAGGAAGAATCCCAAGTCTGTAAATTGCGCTGAGGTGTGTTTATATAACTACATAAGAGTTTAAATAAAGCAATCTAAGAGTAAACTAAACTACCAGTCGGGGCACAAGGGATTACAGATTTCCAAGCCCACAGCCAGCACGTCAGGACGCTGCTTGCAGGGGTGAGTTTCAACATTGCCATTCTCATCTTGAGACACTGAAGTTCAAAGACAGGAGCCACTGCCTCAGGTCAGACAGAGCCTGCCTTTTCGGGGGCCAGGAATACCCATGACCTCTCTGACGTAACCTGGTGACAGTTTACAGCTGATTCATATGACCCTGTTGACTCAGGCCGGTATCTTAAAGCCATTTCCCATCTCACGGGACAGCAAGCTTGAGTGGGAGCACCTCAACTGGCTGTGAATTTTCATCATATTTCTCAGAGAGGTCTGTGATATGCCCCCGTACCCTCCCCTACCCCACGGATCCCTAGAGCTCCTGAATCACAATTCAACCGTCACTCAACACTCGGGGTTAAGCAAAGCCAGAAAAGGAAAGATAAACCAAAGTAATATATTCAAGTAATATATTCAAAGCAATATATTCGAGTAATATATCATGCCAGATTCAAAAGGTTGTAGGAAGAAGTTTGGGGGGTTTACAAGCAAATGGCAATGTTTTGTAAGATTTCATAGCCATATGTTAAGGAAATGTGATTTTAAGGCAACTTGCTCCATGCTCTCTGTGTATGATTACAAATACAAAACTCGATATGAAGTATCTATCTTTAAGACCTATAATCTATTACTATTGGATGCTGCAACTATTTTGGGTCCTTGGCGGAATTTATAATTAGGAACCCAATGGACAGATGGTATAGGCTGGTGGCTCAGAGACACGGAGAAATATCATCATCCAGACTCCTGACCTATTTCGCCTGCAACACCTTCATTAACTCCCAGCTGGCCTGCCTGCCTGTTGCCTCTCCTTTCCGGACGCCAACCTCTCCAGAGCCGTGAGGATGATCCTTGCTGAAAATAGCTTATGGCTCCTCAGCGTCCCTCAGATAAAGACCACGCTTTTAATGTGTTATTCAACACTCGGAAATATGGCCCCAGTGCGCCTCTCTAGTCCCACCTGCTACTGGGTCACCGGACACCAAGTATTCCTGCCTTATTTGTTAGGATTCACCTAAGACTCTCTCCTTCATGAAGGCTTTGTACCACGGAGCACACGCCTACAGAAATCAGCTTGAAAACAGAATTCTAGAAGGGCAGGAAAGTGGGTGGATGGGGGAAATAAAGCCATGTGACTTCCAAGCTAGGTTATAACAAAGACACAGCCTCAGTCCCTGCTCTCTCTTTCTCGGGATGCTTGCCCTTGGATCCCAGATACCGTATTGTGAGGAAGCCTTGGTTGGCCACATGGAGAGGCCACATGTGGGGGCTCCCACCGATTGCCCTAGTTAGGCCCTCAGCTGATAGCCAGCATCAGCTGTCACAATGTAAGTGCATAAGCCCCCAGAAGGTTCCAGCCCCCACCTGCAAGCGTTCTGGCTTAGGCCCAGCCCTTACAGAGCACAGGGAAAACCGTGCACCCTCTGTGACCCACATTTCTGACCCACAGGACCCAGGAGAGATAATAAATGGTCATTGATGCTCTAGGTCACTAAGGTTTGGGGTAATTTGTTATGTGGCCAGAGCTAATTAATATGGTGGCGCTGGCCTGGTTTGTACCCACATGAGGCAGCACATTTTGGTTGCAGAAGTCTGTATACAAAGATAACACCAAAGGCTTTTTAAATAACGAGCTTTATAGGAAAAACAAGGAGAATATTTGAATACTGACTAAGAAATGAGGGATGTGTGTGTGCATGCATATGTCTGTAGATATGTATTATCTTTTTTTTTAAAAGATTTTATTTATTTATTTGACACAGAGAAAGAGAGAGCACAAGCTTGCAGAGCATCAGGCAGAGAGAGAAGCAGACTCCCCGCTGATCAGGGAGCCCGGTTTGGGCCTCAATCCCAGGACCCTGGGATCATGACCTGAGCTGAAGGCAGAGACTGAGCCACGGAGGTGCCCCCCGCCCATGTCGTATCTTAAGTGTGAATAAATCTAACGGGACAGAAACATTAGTCACTGGAGTCCTGGTTGCAGCCACGAGTTCCTCTCTGCGGAGCCCCGGTGAGCACAGCTACTGTGATATTGAGGATAAAGGCACACTTGGGTTTCGATTTCCATTATCTGCACCTGAGCTCTTCTTCTGTTGTGTCCTATGGGATTTTTTTCTTCCAGGCTATTTGTTGCAGCATTGCTTGCTTCTTGTTCAAGGATCTTTGTGCCGTTTCCAGATGTCTCTATGTCTACAAGGATGCTTGCCCGACTTGCCTTCAAGTTCCAGAGCTTTGTTGACCTGAATGCTGATTTGCTCTATTAGACACCTGACCTCCTATTGTCCACATCTCCATAGCGTCATTGCATGGAAGTTCTGACATTTTTTATTTTTAATTTTTATTATCTAATTCCTGGGTTGATTTTCCATGATTTTAATCAGCAAATTAAATATTGCCTAGTTTTCTAGGTCCCATGGCAGCCAAGGCTCAGGGTACTATTGCTGCCTTTTCTTGCTTTTCTTCTTGCTTCTCTGGCTGAGGGTCGCTGGGCAATGCATGGACATGCCCACCGTGCTTCTTGCTGACAGCTCTAGTTATGGCTGTGGACAAAGTGACGGAAAAGATCATGGTTAAAACATAAAAGTTGTGAAGGTCAGAGAATTTTCACTGCATAGCTGAGAGTTAGCTAATGTCTGCTTCAGAGCTAGGATGCTCAGCAAGTCAAATCTCTCTCTCTCTCTCTTTTTTTCTTTTTTATTTGCGAGAGAGAGAGAGAGAGAGAGAGAGAGAGTGTGCGCACGAGCTGGGGGAAGGGGTAGAGGGAGAAGCAGACTCCCTGCTGAGCGGGGAGCCCTATGTGGGGCTCGATCCCAAGACCCTGGGCTCATGACCTGAGCCAAAGGGAGACCTTTAACAGACTGAGCCACCGGGGAGATCAACTCTTGAACGGATTAGTGGTGGGGCTAGGAGCAAACATGATCTAAAAATAATGCCTGTTTTCGAATACATATTTTAATTACACTGAAGTAGGAATGCATCTAATTTGGGGGGTTTCAATTAGCTTCGGGCGAACTAATGTGAAGAGCAGACTTTGCAAGAGCCAGCATACCTCGCGGCTCGTTTGTCAGGCTTCCTGCCCGCGCCCTGCAGCCCACCATCCCCGATGCCTCCTCACCCAGTGCAGGAAAAAGGCACCGAAGAAATGGCTCCTGGCTGGACGAAGGTCTTATTTTCCAGGCTAATAGTGTTTTCAGGGAGAAAGCAAAGCTCCTTGGTGGTTTAGCTCTGACGTTTTTCCTGCTGCAGGGCTGGGCAGCATCCCTGGGACTACAAGCCAATCCCGCGCCTCCCACCCCCTAGCTCACTTGATCATGGACAGGTCACCAAGCCTTCTACGCCTCGGTTTGCTGAGGATAGTGAGACTAACGTTGGGGGGTCTAGCGAGGCTTGATTGAGGTCATGCTGATAAAATGTGTAGCGGAGAGCCTGGTCCTGGCACACTCTCCTTTAATTTCTTGACTGTCAGAGACCATAACAGACAATTCTTTCCAAACTTCTCATTTTATAACCGAGGCCACTGAAGACCAGACAGGTGAGATGACTTATTCAAGGTCACGTAATTAGAGTAGAATTTGGTTATCTGAACTGGAGCTTTCCTAAACCCCAGAGATAAAATGGGTAAGAAGGAGACAAGGGGCGCCTGGGAGGCTCAGTCGGTTAAGCATCTGCCTTCGGCTCAGGTCCTGATCCCAGGGTCCTGGGATCGAGCCCACCTAGGGCTTCCTGCTCAGTGGGGTGCCTGCTTCTCCCTCTGCCTGCCGCTCCCCCGCTTGTGCTCCCTCTCTGTCAAATGAATACTATCCTAAAAAAAAAAAAAAAAAAAAAACCAAAAAAACGAGGAGACAAAATTTGTATCAAATGGCTGAAAAGTTTTGTAGGTGCCCAGGAATGAATGTACTTAAAGAAACTGCTTTAATGTGGCAAAATATATGCAATGTGAAATTTGCCTTTTTAGCCGTTGTTAAGCACACGGCTTAGTGTGCATTCACGCTCCCAGGCAACCACTGCCACCATCCACCTGCACAGTGTCTTCCGTCTGCCCAGACTGACACTCGTCCCCGTTAACCAATGATTAGTGTACTTTTTTTTTTTTAAAGATTTATTTATTTATTTATTTGACAGACAGAGATCACAAGTAGGCAGAGACAGACAGAGAGAGAGAGAGAAGAAGAAGCAGGCTCCCCGCTGAGCAGAGAGCCAGATGTGGGGCTCGATCCTAGGACCCTGGGATCATGACCTGAGCCGAAGGCAGGGGCTTTAACCCACTGAGCCACCCAGGCGCCCCTACTTTTTTTTTTTTTTAAGTAGGCTTCACGCTGGGCGTGGAACCCAGTGTGGGGCTTTGAACTCAGAGCCCTGAGGTCAAGACCTGAGCTGAGATCAAGAGTTGGAGGCTTAACCAACTGACCCGCCAGGTGTCCCGATAAGTGTACTTTTGATTAAGGAAAAACAACAACAACAACAAAGATTTTTTAATTGGGAAAGTAAATATCCAGGGAATCCTTATTTACAGTTACGGTGTAAAATCTCCAACTCTCCACCTTATCTTCAGCTATGAGTGGCACATTATTTTCCATAGCTTCTCCCCAGGAGCGCTGCTCATTTTGGGTCTGCGGGTGCTGTCTCTTTGCTGCTCTCCATCCCTGGGTGTGTGCTCGCTCAGCCCTGGGCCAGCTGGAGAGGAGCCCCCCAACTCTCCAGGACTCGTTTTTTTACCGTGTGGACTTGGGCTTCTAGCCACTGGCCTCCCATCTGTCCAGGATCCGTCAGTTCCTGTGGTCCCTCATAGAATTTTGGAGCCGCTGCCACTGTAGTGACAAGGGATGCAAGAACCACACTCTTTGTTGCAAGAGAGGGCTGATCCTGTGTCACAGGCACAGACGAAGAACAGCCTGGAACCAGGTCCATTGATGAGGGCCGGAGCCCTCTCTTGTCTCCAGGCCTGGCATCTGCCGTCAAGCCCGCTGTGAATCCAGACCCAGCCAGCGGCCACGTCCAACACCACTCTGGGTAGTCCGGGGTCTGGAGTGACATGGTTGTTGGGAGCCTGGAGAATTAAGGGAATCAGAGAGTTAAAGGATCTAAGTGGGTGATGCACCCCAGGAGCACAGCCGACCACATGCCAGTGAGAAGGGCCACAAGAACTACGCTGATCGGACCCACCAGGGCTACTGCCCATGGCTGTGAGTCCCAGCTGTGGGGGACAGGGGCTCCTTCCGGCTCAGGCCAAGGGATCCCTGAGAACGTCTCAGCCTGGGCTCGTCCTGCTTCCCCAAGGAGCCACCCACAGGCTCAGCATGGCCTCTGGGGAACCCTCACGCCCTTCTCGACTCCTAGGACCGAGTCCCGTCACCAGCCTGGGAGCCCTTCTCGACCATTCTCTGGAGTTGTTAGTGCGTCTTCATCATGTCCCGTTCACATTTCAGTGGTTCCTTTAAAACTACTGAATTCTGTCGTGATAATATGAGTAAGAGTAATAGCTGGATTGTGAGCACTCGCCCAGGCCAGCCCTGGATAAGCACAGTCCACTCACAACGCACTTGTTCTCTGCCACTGTTCCATATGGTGATTGCTGTCATTATCGTACGATGTGGAAACTGAGGCATTTCTAGAGGGAGCGACTTACCTGGTTGCACCTGCAGGAAGCAGAGGGTGGGGTGCAAGGCCAGGCGGCTGTGGCTCAGCCGCTCGCCTGGGACCCATCTACCTGCGAGGCGGGGTTTCCAGGCTGTCTGCAGTTAGACGCCGGTCATGTCGGCTGGGTTCTGAAGACATCGGAATTGGGGGTGTGTGTTGGAAATAATGTCATTATGATGACTTTAAGTACAAGCCGGTAAGAATTAAAATTGCTCTAGGAGCCAAAAACTTTCATACTATAAAAAGCTTGATTTTTCTAAAAATTTTTGTGCTAAAATACACAAAACATGCAGTTTGCTGTTTTAATCATTTTCAAGTGTACAATTCGATGGTATGAATTATATTCGCAACATTGTGTAAGCATCACCGCTATGTAATTCCAAGTTTTTTTTTAAAGATTTTTAAAAAAATTTTTATTTATTTGACAGATCACAAGTAAGCAGAGAAGCAGGCAGAGGGAGGGAGGAAGCAGGCTCCCCACCGAGCAGAGAGCCCAATGCGGGGCTCGATCCTAGGACCCTGAGATCATGACCTGAGCCGAAGGCAGAGGGTTTAACCCACTGAGCCACCCAGGTGCCCCAGCTTTTTTTTTTTTAACACCCAAATAGAAGCTCTGTATCCCCAGCCTGTTAACCTCCAATTCACTTTCAGTGTCTAGTAATTTGCCTAGTCTAGATGCTCTCATGACAGTGGGGTTACACCATATACGTTCTATTATGTCTGGCTTATTTCCCTCAGCACGATGTTTCCACAGTCCATCCACGTCAGGGGATATGCCGCAGCCACATCCATCGTGTGGATGGACCACATTTGGATGGACGCCTGTGTCGTTTTCTGCTTTTGGCTGTTGTGAACAATGCTTCTATGAACATGGGTGAACAAGATTCTGTTTGAGTTCGTTTTCAATTCTTCGGGCATATACCTAGGAGTGGAATCGCTGGGTCATAGGGTAATTCTATATTTAACTTTTTGAGGAATTCTTTCCTGTTATGGCAATAAACAGGTTTTAAAAAGGGGATGAACTACAATTGCATGGAATCAATTTCATTGCTACAGTCAAGAGCCCAACCAAACAATCCCATCTGTGCTGTAGAGTGACGATGACATTCTTGATGATATACTTTTAAAATTTTATTTTATTTTATTTTTTAATTTGATTTTATTTTTTCAGTGTTCTAAGATTCATTGTTTATGCACCACATCCAGTGCTCCATGCAATACATTTTAAATTTTTAATTGTTTTAAAGTAAAATTTAATTAAATTAAAAAAAAAACTATTATTATTAAGTAGGCTCCACACCCCACATGGGGCTTGAACTCACGACCCTGAGATCAAGACTCCCATGCTCTACCAACTGAGCCAGCCAGGTGCCCCTTGATGCATTTTTAATTTGATAATGCAGAGATAAGAAATAGTTGGATTGTTGTGAAAACTATTAAACGTTCAGCCTTATTGCGGCACCTGGGTGACTCATTCGGCTAAGCATCTGCCTTCAGCTCAGGTCATGATCTCAGGGTCCTGGGATGGAGCCCAGGTTGGGCTCCCTGCGCAGCGGAGAGCTTGCTTCTCCCTCTCCCACTCCCCCTGCTTGTGTTCCCTCTCTTGCTATGTGTGTGTGTGTGTGTATGTGTGTGTGTGTCTCTCTTTCTCTCTTGCTGTCTCTCTCTCGCTATCAAATAAATAAATAAATAAAATCTTAAAAAAAGAAAAAAAAAAGAAGTTCAGCCTCATCAGCAGAGGTGATCTGGAGTTTGAGGAGGCAGAGAAATCCTGGGTCCCACTGCTGAAAGCGCCTCAGAGCAGTCTTGGCAAAACCAGGAGGGCTGGCGGCTCCTCGAGTCTCTGTTTCCTCTGAAATACCCCGTTAAAGCTGTGTTCTTGTTGCTCAGTTTCGAGTACGTTTTCTGCGTGTGACAACTCGGTGTGTGGGTCAGGGGACGGGTCTTTGGGGAGGCAGGCCGGTGAGGGCAGGGGACACAGCTCTAACTTTGGAAACGTCCTCTTGGCTATTTTGATGTCCTACTGTCTTCCCTGAATGGTTGTCACCAGGTCATGTTAAAACTGAAACACCCTCAGCAAACAGGTAATAAAGTGCATCCAGAAAGCACACCTATGACTATTTTCTCCACTCCTTTTCTAAGGGCACCTTGACAGGAGGAAGAGGAGACTGCTCTAGAGCGGCTGCCTCAGGGGAAGGCTCTGTGTCATCAGTTTTCCTCAGAGCCCAAGCCAGGCCCTCACACAGGTCCTTCACTGTGGGCATCACGTCTCAATGGTCAGGCCTCTGTGGAAGCCGATAGGACTCTTTCCTCAGGGGTTAGCTCCGTGTTGGAGGTTTCCTGTCCTCTGAGGCCCTGGCAGGTATCTGCACTCATGGCAACCTCTGGTTGGGATTCCAGAGCTAGTGGGCAATTTCCAGAGCTTTCTGGGTCCTGGCTCCTTCCTTCAGATCGCTTTCCACCACTCAGACTCTAGCACGTTCCCTGATTCTGTCAGGCTAGCAAGTCTCAACCAGGATAGAGTATTTAGGCAGATGGAGAACATCTTTAAGGAAAATGTCAAATTCCTTTAGCTTTATACATTATTTATTTTGCATTACCATTGGCCCCTGGACATGCTTCGACCCATGTGAGGTGAGTATATCCATCCTTCATGCCATTTTCCACCAGGGCAAGCCTATACTTTTTCCAATGGCCCCTGACTCAGAAGTTCTCTCTTTGTCTCATGTCCTGTTGCCATCTTGGGTGATTGTAACATCATGTTGATAACACATTGGTTACCTCATTTATTCAATGAAGAAATTACTGATTAGCTACTACTATTGGCTACTAAACAGTCTTAAACAAAATACAACATGGAAATCAGACTTTAAAATCCCTTGACAAAACCAGTGAAGCCATGGAAGCGGAGGCTAGTTTAGCTTATCCTGCGGCACAGGTGACGCTAGCTTGGGTCACTTTTTTTTTTTTTAAGATTTATTTATTTAGGTACACCTGGGTGGCTCAGTGGGTCAAGCCGCTGCCTTCGGCTCGGGTCATGATCCCAGGGTCCTGGGATCGAGTCCCACATCCGGCTCTGCTCGGCAGGGAGCCTGCTTCTCCCCTCCCCTCTCTGCCTGCCTCTCTGCCTACTTGTGTGATCTCTGTCTGTCAAATAAATAAATAAAATCTTTAAAAAAATTTTTTTATTTATTTATTTGAGAGGAAAAAAGAGAGAAGAGGGAGTGCAAGTGCTCCAGCCGGGGGAGGGGCAGAGGGAGAGAGAGACAAGCAGACTCCTCGCTGAGCAGGGAGCTGGATGTGGGACTCCATCCCAGGACCCTGAGATCATGACCTGAGCTGAAATCAGGATCCGATTGCTCAACTGACTGAGCCACCTAGGTGCCCCTGAAAAATGTTTTTCTTTTTTTTTTTTTAAATTTTATTTATTTATTTGACAGACAGAGATCACAAGTAGGCAGAGAGGCAGGCAGAGAGAGAGGGGGAGAAGCCAGCTTCCTGCTGAGCAGAGACCCCGATGTGGGGCTCGATCCCAGAACCCTGGGATCATGACCTGAGTTGAAGGCAGAGGCTTTAACCCACTGAGCCACCCAGGCACCCCTAAAAAATGTTTCTTAAATTGAATCAAATACTCCATAAAAGATGGTATTTATCTCTCAGATATGGTTATTCAGAGGCAATTCTGTAAGACCACAGAATCTCATTTTAAAAAAATTGTTATTCATTATTTATTTTTAAAGGATTTTATTTATTTGAGAGAAAGAGAGAGAGTGCAAGCATGCATAGGGGGAGGGGCAGAGGGAGAAGCCGACTCCCTGCTGAGCAGGGAGCCCGACACGGGGCTTGATCTCCGGACGCCAGGATCATGTCCTGAGCTGAAGGCAGATGCTCAACCAACTGAGCCACCCGGGCGCCCCAAGACCACAGAATTTTAAAGAACATTATCCTAAAATTACCTAGGTGGAAATATTAGTACTAACGTTAGTTTCCCTGTTTCGATCGCGTAACTCAGATCTGGATGGGTGTCGGGTGAGGGCTTGCAATTTCTACGTGGAGTTTGTGTCGAACTGGTCGGTTTTGTACAAACAATGACGCGTAGCATCCTCTGTGCGGGGCCCTGGTTCACACGGCGGGGAGAAGGGTTTGCCTCCCAGGACGGGTGCCCACCTGGGTCACACTGATATTCAAGTCTGGTCTGGAGAGGTTGTTGGCCTTGTGAGACAGGACACGAGCTCTGGGTTCAAGTTACTCTCTTCCTGCACATGTTGGGGACAGTCTCTGGGGCAGTGACACAAACAGACTCCTGCCTTACTCGCTGATTCCCTTCCGGTTGTTGTTTGGGCTGCCATGAGCCTTCTTCTGGACGGTTCCTGACCCTCCCTGGCAGGGGGCTGGGGAGCGAGGGCTGCTCTACTTCGCTCCCTGGGCTGTTCACGGGCTCGGGTCGGGAGCTGCCAGCCGCCGTTGGGGGTCTGCACGGATGAGGGACATCTGCTCACGTTTCTGCTCCCTCTTCAAAATCTGCTAAGAACTGAACTCTTCATGCTTGATTTTTTTTCCTTAGAAACTATCAACACTGCCAGCTAATCTCAGGCTCAGTTCTCAGGGTATGCGCCAGCTTCATTAGGTTTGGATGGAGTTGGACGGCGTTTCTTATTGTTGATGAATTCCGTGCATTTTTTTAAAAAAGATTTTTATTTAGTTATTTGACACAGAGAGAGATCACAAGTAGGCAGAGAGGCAGGCAGAGAGAGAGAGGGGAAAGCAGGCTCCCTGTTGAGCAGAGAGCCCGATGTGGGGCTCGATCTCAGGACCCCGAGGTCATGACCCGAGCAGAAAGCAGAGGCTTTAACCCACTGAGCCACCCAGGCGCCCCGACTTCCGTGCATTTAAATGGGAACCCACAGTGGTGGTGAACGGGGCTCTTTTGGGGGGGGGGCATCACCGTCTTTTCCTCCTCAGACTTGTGTGTTCCAACCAGCTGCTTGGCATCCTCTAAATTTTTTTTTTTTTTTAAAACAGGGGAATCCCAGACCACTTCCCAATTAGCATATCGTGGCTTGCAGCCTGCCGCTGGCTGCAGGAACATTTGCCCCCCCAGCTCACTGGGCGGAGGAGCGGGGCGTCAGGGGCAGGAACGCTGCAGGTGAAATGCTATTTGCATGCGCGCTCGTGGTTCCAGCAGGCCCTCCAGCACCTCCCCCATTGCACACTTTCTTCTTGGTCACGCCGGGACCGCTCCATCTGTCACTCTGGTCTCACTGAGTTCAGGTCCGCCAGAAGCGAGCACCCACCCCAGCTGCGTCTCTCTGGCCAGCCTAGCTCCTCCCCGCTCCCCGTCTCGTCCTGTCTCTGCGGCTGGTTCCAGCTTCCTGTCAGAATCAGGGCCTCCCACCTTCCTTGCTTCCCTCCACCCTAATGATCCGGCCCCTCCTCGGGTGTTTCTGGGTGTCGGTTGCTTCTGTTTCTGCCTACTTACAGTCGGTCAATTCTCTTTCTAATGGTGAGCGAGGAGGCACGAATAATTTAAAAATAATTTGCATCTGTCTCTGGAGTGCATTTCTGTACTGACGCCCTGCATTGGGGGATGTCGGATACTGTGGGAATTCACACGTCAAACTTGGTCACGAGGCAAAGTATGACATGCCTAGAGAGGACTGGGGGAGTTATTCAGCCCTTTTCCCCTCCAGCCCCCGAAATATTCCTGGGATCTCAGCTCCGTGCTGAAGTCGGAAAGCATCACTCCTCGTATAGCTGGCTTGTTCTGGACCCAGGAGAGCCTTCCCAGTCCCTTCAGGGTGTCTGTTCAGCTATTAGCCTGGTACACCCTGTCAAGGGGGGAGGTAATCCAGAGGCTGACTTGGAGGACAATTATCAGGGCCCAAAGAATTATCTGGGGAAGAAGAATTCCGAATTGCATGACTTTGCCCAATGAACATTCATTAAATATACCAGCTTCTCGGTGTGCACGCTGAATGCAAGGGGTCTGATCGTTTTTGAAAACCTGTCCTTGCACAATCCTTATTGTAAGATACGTCAGCAACGTGATGTGTGCCTGGAAATACTAACCAGCTTTAAACTGCCAGGGTCCTTTCACATAAAAATAGAGGTGCCCTCACAGGGCTGGGTGAGCATCTGACATTCAGGGTGGTGTGCCGGGCAAAGGTTTGCGGCCCTAACCCACCATGAGAAGTATTTCAAGTTAGCTGATTTGTTACATAAACACTCCAACCTCAAACTCGGTCTGGGTAATGACGTCCCCCTCCTCTGGGCTCTGCCCTGCCAAGACAGAGGGGCCATGGGCTCTCTTCAGAACGCAGCTGCCTGAAGTCTCCTACTCTCCTGCGATGAAATAGGGTTTTCTGCAAGGTTTTATTTGCAAAGCATTCTAGGAGATGACAATATAAACCTGCATTCTTCCTTGTCCACTGAGCCTTCCTGAGGGTCTGCGTCTGGGAGCCTTGGAGCCCAGAGAGGCCGGAGCTAAATAAGGCAGGGAGGAAATGCATGAAAAACATCTAATTGGGTCTGAAGAGGTATGAGGAATTGAGACAGTGTCGTGATGATGCCTCGCATACAGGCAGGGCCACAAAGGGCCGGGAGACTGATGGTCGTAAATGTGTCCTCATTCTTTCCGTGACCATTTCTTGTTTTTTTCTTTCTTTTTAAATATTTTATTTATTTATTTGACAGAGAGAGAGAGAGGTCACAAGTAGGCAGAGAGGCAGGCAGAGAGAGAGGAGGAAGCAGGCTCCCCGCTGAGCAGAGAGCCCGATGTAGGGCTCGATCCCAGGACCCTGAGATCATGACCTGAGCCGAGGGCAGAGGCTTAATCCACTGAGCCACCCAGGTGCCTCATGAACATTTCTTTAGCCCCGTCTACCTGTTAGACATCGAGTTAGGCACAACGGTGATACAAAAATGGATTTGGGGTTGATTTTTTTTTTTAAGATTTTATTTATTTATTAGTTAGAGAGAGCGAGCGAGCGAGCACAGGCAGACAGAGAGGCAGGCAGAGGCAGAGGGAGAAGCAGGCTCCCTGCCAAGCAAGGAGCCCGATGCGGGACTCGATCCCAGGACGCTGGGATCATGACCTGAGCCAAAGGCAGCCGCTTAACCAACTGAGCCACCCAGGCGTCCCTGGGGTTGATTTTTTAAACTTAAGTATGCAGGAGAAAAAGTCAGTGAACTTGTCAAAATAGAGATTCCCAGGATTCCAGAGAGTCTAATTTATTAGGTCTAAATGGAGATGGGGAGCTGCATTTTTTAAAGAAGATTTTATTTGTTTATTTGATAGACAGAGATTACAAGTAAGCAGAGAGGCAGGTGCGGGGGGCGGGGGGAAGCAGGTGCCCTGCTGAGCAGAGAGCCCGATGCAGGGCTCGATCCCAGGACTCTGGGATCATGACCTGAGCCGAAGGCAGAGGCTTTAACCCACTGAGCCACCCAGGTGCCCCGGGAGCTGCATTTTTAGCAAATATCTCAGGTAACTCGAAGGTAGATAGTTCTGGGATCAGTTAAAAAACAAAACAAAACGCCTATAAAGCTAGCCTAAATGCTTGGGAGTCTGTTAATTGCCCAGAGAGGATTTATTTCTATGTTCAGTGAGCTCATACGCACTTAGCTTACCTTGAATACACCAGGTGTGGCCAGTCACGGTGCTGCTCCATGAAAAATGACAGCTGAAATGACACACCCATAGCCTGGGACTCTGGAAAGCAATGCTAGGTCAGAGACTGTACTTTGGACCTGGGGACGGTGCCTACCCCAGAGCTTACGCAGCAGAGGGGAACGAGATTTCCAGGACCTGGGATGCCTTCCTGCAATGGTAAGGCTGAGATCATAGGAATAATTTCATTCTTTTTTTTTTTTTTCTTCTCATGCCAAAGGCTCAGTGATGTGGTCCTACTCTATCAAGTATTTTCTCCATTCTTTCTGGTTCGTGACATCCACGTTCTGTCCTAGAACGAGCATCTTGCTGTGGTCTGCAGGAAGGCCCGCGGTGATCATTAAGAATGGTTCTTTGGATAATCTCCTGGATCTATGGTTATCCTAATGCATGCTCAGAATAGGATAGATTTGTAGTTCATACTGCACAAACAGCTGCCCGGTGGCGGGGGGGAGGCGCTGGCTCTTCAGCTCTGTTCCATCTCTAATCACCAGTGATTTCTGCCTAGGGTTCTGGACACTGGCTTACTCTCAGGAAATTTACGGGCTTTAGCAAAAATATTGCCCATCTCTTGTTGGATAAGGGCTTGAAGGCAAACCAGACCTAATTGACCAACAGCTAAATCTGAAAATGAAAGCCTTCCTTTCATTTCACTCAATTTCATAAGAGTGGTTCTAAGTTGGGGTGCCTGGGTGGCTCAGTCGTTAAGCGTCTGCCTTCAGCTCAGGTCCTGATCCCAGGGTTCTGGGATTGAGCCCTGCATCGGGCTCCCTGCTCAGCGGGGCGCCTGCTTCTCCCTCTCCCACTCCCCCTTCTTGTGTTCTCTCTCTCTGTCAAATAAATAAATAAAATATTTTAAAAAAGTGGTTCTACGTGTGATCTGGGGTCTCAGGGCGATCCATCGAGGCCGTGAAATCTGCCCCATGATTTCTGAACCTTTTCTTTCCCTGAAACTTTTGACATTTGTACATCTTGATATTTTCTCATGACACGAACCGAGACCTTTCATTTTGAATTCCTCCATTGGTGTTAGGGTCTGACACCAACTCTCCTACACCGCTTGGCTGGGTTTCCCATGACTCCCTTCAATTCAGCTCTGGCATCCGCTACATGGAGTTAGTGGGGACCCCACGGGTTAAAGGGCAGGGTCCCCAACAAGACTGCCTCTGCCTTCACTTCCAATGCCATCCTCAGGTGGGCTGACACATGTTCAACAAACGGGTGGGTGAATTCGCTCAGAAAATACTTACTGGTCAATACTACCCTCTCGTCCACTATTCCGGGGGTTGGGGATACCGTGGGGGAATGCCCCAGTATGAGTCCTTTAGTCAGGGAAAGGGTACGTACGTTGATTTCCTTTTCCTACATGGACACCGCGCTCTCGAGTTTCCAGAGTTTCTTTTTTATCGTCTGAGTTAGGCTTCTTTTCTATTGCCTGCCTGCGCTTCCCCAGAACCAAAACCTTACGATTCAGAGCAGGGTTCCTGCTGGAGGGAGCAGGGACCCTCAGGAAGGACCTGGGGCACAAATGTGGACATGCCAACATCTGAGAGCTGCGCAAAGCTGCCACAGAAGCAGGATTTAGGCTGCTATAATTCCATTAGAACCTTTTTTGTGCCCGGGATCCCGTTCCCAGTGTGGTGAAATCCGTGCACCGCTCCGCAGAAAAACGATTTTAAATGCCACATATGAGTTTAAAGTAAGCCAGTGTGAGAGTAGAATGTGATTATTAAGATACTGAAAGGTAATCACAGTGGATGGTAGCGATGTATGTGGCTCTTACGCGTGTGGTAACGAGGTAGTGGCTGGAGTAATGGCCATCGTGTTGAGGTCGCGATGAGCATCAGTGCTACTCTGAATCTCTGCAGACCGCGGAATGTCACAACAGAACACCAGACACACGTACTGTTTTACTGCTGTGGTCTGTTGCCAGCATTCATACCGGAAGGCACCGCTACGTTACAGTTAGAGGTTGGTAAACACAAAGATGACGCCTTCTCCCCCATTCAAGTTCATGGACTTCTGAATTCTAGTCTGTTCTCCCTTGTCTGAGGTGTAGCTATAGAAGAGCTTTTTGGGGAGGGCACAAGACCTTTTTGGGGGAGTCTATTAGACTTCAAGGAACCCCACGGTTTACTAACCAACTAGTCTTCCACGGTAGTTCACTTCTTCAATGGCTATTTTTTATAGGTTCTTAACAAATGCTACAAAAATGCACTTAGTATCAGTTAACTGGTAGCCCCATGCACACACACATTTATAGAAAAGCAATGGATGAATATGGGTCTGCAGATTTTTCTGGAATAAATAAGGTAAGTTTCGTACACCCTCTTATTTATTGGAATGTGTAAATTATAAAAAAAACAAACACACCTGGGTAATGTCAGACCTGAGGATTCTTTTTAAATATCTAGTGTGAATAATACTCACACACTGTTTTAAGGGGGGTCTGCACATTCTAGTTAAAACAGACAAAATAACCCCGGAAATGGAAGAATAAAAAGAACAGCGACGAACGGGTTGGCAAAGTGCCTGGCGGCTACTTTCCTGAGCCTGCGGTTGTCTCTCCCTTGTTACCACTGAGTCCCTGGGGTGTGTTCCCCTGGGAGCTCTCGCAGGCTTCTTCTGGTCTGGGTCTTGATCTTTGCAGGAGTGGCTGCCACAGGAACAAAGGGAGGGAGGGAGGGAGCCCACCAGGCTGGGTGGGTGGGTGGGTCACCGGGGTCCCACTGCCATTTTGGGGCGGTCCGTGGTTTCTCACATTTCAATTATAGAGGCAGAGAGAGATCAGATCTTTCCGAAGAAATCTTCTTGGGAAGAGTTCTCACTTAAAACGACCATGTCAAAGGTGGTACGATTTATTTTCCTTAGGCCTTGGCCTCAGGAGACACGGTAGATAAAAGTAGAAAAACGAGTTCCCCTGTAACACCTTCTCCGGTCTAGGAAGGCCTCAAGTCATTGAGTGGACAAGCCCGTTAACGAACCTGCCAAAGACCTTTCTTGTCAGTGGAGGCTGCTCCTCGCTCGGCAGGAGTGTATTGTAGCAGGTTAGTAAATGGTCGACAACAAAGCCATCAGAGCATGCCGGCCACACAATGGGAAAAGAGTTTGGGGCGCCCAGCAACACCTGGGTTACCGGCCGTTCATCATGAGTGTTTGAAAAGCTCTTCCACATTTGTGTTTGGGATGCTTTTATTTTTTTCTTTCTGGTGAACTGACTAACTGCCGGGTGAGAGGAGATAAGGGAAGTCTCTGGTCTAAAGCCCTTGGAACATAGATTTCTAGGGCACCTGGGTGGCTCAGTTGGTTAATCGACTGCCTTTGGCTCAGGTCATGATCCCAGAGTCGTGGGATCGAGTCCTGCAACGGGCTCCCGGCTCCACGGGGAGTCTGCCTCTTCCTCTGACCTCCCCTCTCATGCTGTCTCTCTCAAATGGATAAATAAAATCTTTAAAAAAAAAAAAAGATTTCTAAAAATATATTTTCTAAAAACACTTTCAAAAATAGAAAATGAAACTGAATAGCAGAGGAAAATTATGAAGAGTTGAATAACAGAAGGCAACTGCTTAAAAAATGAACTCCTGAGCAAGACTGCTTCCTGAGGGCATCACATGGAGAACAAGTTTACTGTGGACCCTTAAGACCTTCAAAGTGTTAGGTACGGTAGCCACGAGTCGATTCTATGTTTGGAGAGGGGGCCTCCCAGATAGCGGACGGGGACGGGGGGAGCACCACACATACCCTTCAGAACCACCAAGCGAAGTCGTTCTTGAGACAGTCTTGGTGTGGGGAGGCTTTCTTGTTATTTTTTAAAATATTTTTTTAGTTTTTAAGATTTTATTTATTTATTTGAGAGAGAGAGTGAGACAGTGTACGTAGGGGGAGCAGCGAAGGGAGAGGGAGAAGCAGACTTCCCACTGAGCAGGGAGCCCGATGGTGGGGGTTGATCCCAAGATCGTGAGATCATGACCTGAGCTGAAGGCAGACACTTAACTGAGTCACCCAGGCGCCCCGAGGCTTTCTGGTTATTAAGCTATGTTTTGGAACACACTGAATTGTGAATAAAGACACATTATGGGCAGAGCAACTATGGAGCAGGGTCACTGAAGGGGGCAGTGCAAGAGGACGCAGGAAAGATCCGACGTCAAGGTCTCCTGCAGGATGTGCCTGCGGGACATGTAAGATATTTATGGTGACTACTTTCCTTACACTGCTTAGAGGACAATCCCTTCTTGTTTGCTCCTGAATCCTTGGTTTTGTCTTAACTTTCATATAATTTTATGTTATTGTAGGAAGACATGGAATCAAAAAAGGGTCAGCAACTCCCGGGAAGGGGGTCCAGGCCATAGAACATTCTTTCCTACTAAGGAAGGGTTGGACAAGTGGACAACACTTGCCAAACACCTGACCTTTAAGAGCCTCCTTCCTTTGCCTATGGGCCTTGGGGAGCTTAATGGCCACTGAGATTCATTCACTGGGGGAAGAATCACATCAACCCATTAGCTTTTAGGTAAGTGATGCCAACTTTGCTCGTATTGAAAACAGTTCTGGATATAAGATGCACTTTGTTTTCCAGGGTATATACCACTCTCCAGCAGTCAGAAGATTTCAAAACGGGCCAGACAGTTCTGTGTGTGAGCGAGTGTGTGCGTGAGCGAGTGTGTGCGTGAGCGAGTGTGTGCGTGAGTGTGTGTGTGTGTGTGTGTGTGTGTGTGTGTGTGTGATTTCTTTCTTGTTCGGTTTCCAAAGCCCTGGCTGTATTCAGTCTTCCAGAAGATCGGTGTCAGGTCAGAACCCCAGCGTGAACCGTTACCTCTAGAGAGCAGAGTTTTATCTGGCACGAAAACTCACCGGTGGGTTTTCTAGATACATGTTTATTTGCAGTTCAAAGACAAAATAGAAAACTCCAGAGTGGAAAATGCTACCTTTTAGTTCACACTCTTTTAATCCCTCCGTCCCCATAAAATAAACTTTCTGAAGTGTAAGCAGTGGGAAATAATGTAAACTCTGCAGAAACGGAAAATAAATTAGTTTCTTTCAAACCCGGTGGAGGGCCTTTTACCGGACAGCGAACTTGGTTGCACACGGAATTTGGTCTTGAACAAAGAATAAATCTTTGGCCTATTTCCCCATTGCTCCCGCGTTGTGTAAGAGGCATATTTCAAATTCACTTTCTTCTCCAACGGCAGCAAAAAGGCAAAGAGTAGTCTGTTTCGTGAGCCTGGAAGACAAAAACATGTTTCCGGGGGTTTAAGAACAGCTTTTTACCCTGTGGTGTTAAACTGTTACTAGGGCTCTAAAAAGCTGGAAACAGAACATTTGACAGCCGATAAGAGATTCTTTTCACAAGACGAGGCTGGGATCCCTGTCTGGAGTCTTTTTACTTAAGAGCTGCGGAGGAGCCCAGGGTGTGCGACCCGGACCATGCACACTGCAGGCAGCGAGCTGAGCCCCGAGAAGATCAGGCAGAAATTCCAAAATTCTAAATTTGGGCTCTACAGTCTCTAGGATCCTGCTGAGTGAGAACGCTCAGGATTTTAGAGATTTTACATTAGGAATCCTGTCACCTTGGATTTTGGTTTCTTTTACGGTCGGAAAGAAATTTTATGGACAGAAAGCGAGGTCTGAAAAATGCATTTAGGGAGTAAATGGAAGGGAGAAGATCTGGGCCTTCTTACGGATGTTGAAGCTTTCTTGTTTCCTCTCAAAGAATCTTAAGACTCAGACGCGGCCGGAACCTGCCATCTGCTTGAAGGAGAAGTGTTCCAGCTACACTTTACAAAGAACAAACACACACCCAAGTTCCAGAAAACACGTGGTCACCACTGCAGCAGGGACTGTAAGGGCGGGTGTTGGGCCTTTACTCTGAATGTACGCATGGAAGAGTCGATCTGTGGGGCCAGGAGCTCACACTGGGCTGGAGGACGGCGAGTCGGCCTCCCACGGACGAGGGAGGGGTCTGGAGGCGGAAAGGATGCTCGCTTAGCTTCAGAACCCAAGACAGTGATGAAGACAGGAGCCCGGGACCTCGGGATACTCCCCAAGCATCTGATTCAAGTCAGGGAAGTACACAGAGAACAGAAGCCTGGCAAGCATAATCATCATTAACAAAAACATATTTTTTGCGGTGAGGAAGGGAGGTCTGCCTGGTGCGAACTGCACCCCCCGACACCCCTACCCCTTAGAGAGGTGGCTGGTCTCATTCAGTGGCTCTGGTTCTCTTTGACCTGAGGCTCCTCGAGGCCTGTGGAAGAAGGGAGGGGGAGGGTGGGGTGGGCTTCATGGACTGGAAATAACCCAGGGAGGGCAAGTCTGGAAAGACCTTCCAAACTTGTGCGTGGGGAAAGACCAGCTGATTAGCCGCGTGACCGTAGTATCCAGCGGTTTAGTGTTTAAAGGCGCCTAGAGTATGTGGTTCCACGTTTTAAGAAAAGGCAGAATGTTGGCAGGAGTACAGAAAGTCTGAATATAGATTTTACGAATTGTAAAAGCAATCGCTATGGTGAGAATTTATGACAGGTGGGGATACTCACCACTATACTAACGAGGACCGGCTCTTATGGTGAGAATTTAAAAAGGAATCAGCTGTTCATTGTTATCCAGTTATTCGGGAAAAAAAAAAATTTCAGAATTTTACGAAGACAGAATATTTGAAACATTCTATCTTGGTATGGGACTGATAAGAAACCAAAGCATGCCCAAACGAGTTTCTTTCCTTCTTCTCTTTTTGGGGGGGGGGTGGGGGAGAAGCGAGTGAGTGAGCAAGAGAGAGAGTGTGCGAGTGGGCAGAGGGACAGAGGGAGGGAGAATCTTAACCAAGCTCCACACCCAGGGTGAAGCCCAACTCGGGGCTCGATCTCACGACCCTGTGATCATCACCTGAGCCCAAATCCGGTCGGACGCTAAACTGACTGAACCACCCAGGCATCCCCAAAAACGTTTCTTTAAAAGGGAGTTAAGAACTTCCCACCTGTTAAGCTTCAAAATATTCCATTTTAGTTAGACAGATGTCAGTGAGAATGGTAAAGACCGCACATCTTTTATTCAAGCGGCCTGGGCTTCCAACTACGTTCTCCAAGGACGGCCCGGGACGACACACTCACCGACCTCTTTCTTGGAGCATAATCGTGACCAACGGTTTTTGAGCAGTTCCTTGAAAAGCTAGTTTCAGTGAGCCCTAACTGTTGTTTGTAAGGGACGAATCACTGACTTCGACTCCAGAAACCTACATTGCATTGAATGTTCCCTAACTAAAAGTTGAATTAAAAAAAAAAAAAAAGGACCCAAAGCACAGAGCTCTGGTGCTCCCCTCGGGAGCCCCAAAACCTTGAGGCTTATAGACTGGGGGTGACAAACTCTGCCCACAGAAGGGCTGCGGCAGCAACCGCACTCAAGATGAATTTATGATTATTTAATCTCATCGAACATTCCTGCTCTGAAGGCAGCTGTTTAGGGAGAAATGAGCTGGTATGACACTCTTTTTTGCATGTGCAATTCAAGAAAGAACTTTCTTGGTCAAGGTCAATATCAAACATCTAGAAGAGGGCTAGAGTCAGTCTGACGCTGGACTCTGGCCAACCACACTCGGGGACAAAGGAAGTACATGAATTCTTCAGGAGATCTGCCAGACTTCATAGTGTCTGCCTGGAGCCCGCTGAGACTCAGATATAGGGAAAAGGTTCAGAATGAGATACCAAAAGGGAGGGGAAAAAAATCCAGTCCAAGTCCAGTCGTCTTCAAACAAAAGACTGAAGAATATGGTGGCAGGGTCCAATTCATTGGGACAACGATGTATTTTAATTAGTTAAGTTTGGTGCCATCGAGAAGGACGAATCAGGCCCTTCTTCTGACAACAGTGAAGGCACCACTGGGGAGCCCCGGAAAGGAGCAAGAGCTCAACTCTGGAGACTTCTTGGCACCTCCTGTTCATATGGAGCCTCACATGATTTCCTAGAGGGTGAGGTGAGCAGGAGAGGAGAGGACGGGGAAGGAGAGTAACGGTCGTCAGCAGACTTCAGTCTTCCATGGGGCAGACGGCAGCAGGGGCCACGAAGAATAGTGAATGTGCTGCTTTCCGCCGAGTGCATGGAAAGATCTGGAGTCTGACCGCCACGGGAGCAGACCAACCAACCAGACATTTCCTCTTCCGATGCCCAAATCTGTCTCAGCTGACCGTCATCTGAACGTTCACATTTTTATACTTTGTACTTTCAAAAGCCACAGACCTTCAATGTCAGCAGAGGTGGTCCCTGACATGTACACGAGGGCACAGGAAACAGAGAGGCTGTCTGTGGGGTCATTATATTGAGGAGTCCCGGGGGCGCCTGGGCAGCTCAGTCGTTAATCCCTCAGGTCATGATCCTCGGGTCCTGGGATGGAGTCCCACATCCGGCTCCTTGCTCAGTGGGGAGTCTGCTTCTCTCTCTGCCTGTCTCTGTCTCTCCCCCTGCTTGTGTTCTTTTGCTCTCTCTCTCATATAAATAAATAAAATCTTAAAAAAAAAAACCCAACAGAAACAACAACAAAGAGTCTATCAAGGAGTCCCCGAGAAGGAATGTTTGCTTTGTAGTGGTTTTCGCCTGTGACACCAGATCTGTTTTCCGTGGTGCAAGCAAGGGTCAAGTGATGGCTTTTGAACCACTGCCCAGCAAGCCTAGAAACAGCATTGGGCAGCTCCCGAAAGGAGCCTTGGAGGAGTGAGTGGGAAGGGCAAATGACATTCAGTGAGAGGGTTCAGTGAGAGCCAGCCCTGTTATAGAAGAGCCTGGACAAAGTCATCCCTTTTAATACCCAAATAACTGTCTTTCGTTAGAAAAAAAAAAATCACCCGGTGATCCCCAAATTACAGGTCTGCTCAGATAACTGGCATCTTCTAGAACAAAGCTCAGTCACAGAGTGGGCATCCTTCGGCTTGGCCGTCAGTGACGGGGTGAGCGAGTGAGCAGGTCCCGGAGGAGCCTGGGCGTTCAGGTCTATTAGCTGTGCAGCTGGAGCGCGCCGCTGGCCTCCCCGGGCCAGAGTTTTCGTGGCGCCGAAATAAAACTGCTCACCTCGCTGGACTGATGCCAGCATGACATGCGACAGGGACGGCGAAGCGACCCGTGCCAGCCATGGAAGGAGTGGCGGGGCCGAGCAGGGGAAGAGCTCTGCGGGTCGGGTCGGGCCACTCCTCGGCTACCGGCTCTCAGCGCGCAGGGGAAGCGCCTGCCTCCAGGGGGCGCTGTGACCACCCGGGCGAGGGGCCTGGCTCCGAGCCGGACACAGTCTCCACAGGCCAACGTCCTGACCTCCAACCCCTGCTCGAGCTTTCAGTAAACCCGGAGGGAACACAAGCCTCAGGATCTAAGTGTCCGTGACAGCAAAGCGAAGGACGTGCCCCTGGGCGTGACCCGAGTCCTAACTGCAATCATTAAGCATCATCCAGCCTCCCGTCCCCTCCTTGGTTAAATCAGTTCCTTTTGTGGAGTTTTCTTTTTCCGACCTGACCCAGAGAGGAGCCGCGGTTGTGGCTCAAAGTGAACCCAGACCCGCTGCTCGGTGACGAGCACAGTCACCACCCAGCACCACGCGCCGCCGGAGCCGGACAAGGGCCGGTGGTCACCTTCCTCATCACAGCCCAGCTCTTCGGCGCTTGTCAGTGACAAAGACTTACAGGAAAAGAAGGCCACCTCCCCACGTTGCCTCCTGCTGGGGAAGCCAACAAAAGCGAGAATTCCCTGGCTCGGGGCCAGCGCTCAGGCAACCGGAGGAAACGCCTTCAGGTCAAGTCAGCTCGGTCGGGCAGGCCCGCGGGGTGCCGGGCTCGGGACCAGCGACCGGAGTGAGCGCGGGGACTGCACGGGGGGCGTTTGGGAAAAGGAACGTGGCTTGAGAGCACGGTGAGGACACGTCTGATGTATGGGATGACGAAAAGCAGCCTCAAGCCTTGACAATTGCTGATGGGGAGTCGTCCGGGCGGCACGACCGGGGAGGCTGGCCATTTCTCTTCGGGAAGGGAGGCGAGGACAGGAGCCGGCAGGTGTGACGGCGGGACCGAGGGGGAGACAGGAGTAAGACCAGGGACCCCCACTGCTCGGGGCTGCCTACGGGAGCTCCAAGTTGAGCCCAGCCCCCTTAAGCTGTGTGGACCCTGGGAGGTCAAGGGGTCTCATTTCTGCTGCTCTGTCCTTCCTATGGCTCACTGGGCCCTCCGCGTTAGAGGACCTGTCCTGTCTCCATGTGTCTTTCCGGTGGTGTAAGAGCCGAGTGTCCCTGTCATGTATCTGCTGAGTGTTACCAGTTAGGCCGAAGTCCTGACCCCCAGGACCGAAGTCGGCTAAGGTCTCTGTAGATGTCACTGAGTGAAGATGAGGTCAGTGAGGTGGGCCCTGATTCCATGTGACGGGAACGCCACGGGAAGACAGAGCGACATATAGGGAGTAGGCCTTGGCCGTGCAGGTGGAGACGGAGCAGTGTGGCTTCAGCTGAGGGACATCGAGGGTTACTGGCAGCTTCCAGGAGGGGATAGAGGCCAGCAAGGACTCTCGCAGAGTCTCAGAGGGGGCAGGACTTGGCTGACACCTTGACTCTGCATGTCTAACCCCCAAGACCACAGGAGAAGACACTCCTGTTGCGCGACGTGGTGACAACAGCCCTATAGGGAAGGAACGTACCCCGCGATTCCTCCATCAGGGGAGTCTGCCTCTGTGCCCAGAGAGGGGTGGTTGGAAGCTAGAGTTCGGCTTTTAAAATGACTGCAGACACAGCAGTCCCCCGTGGGGGCGGATTCGCCTTCCGTGGCTTTGGTTATCCGCCAGCGGTGCGGTCTGGAGCACACGGGCCTCCCGACCCAGGGTCAGAAGGTCAACAGCAGCCTAGGGCTCTGTCATGCGCCTACGTCACTGCCCTCACATCACCTCGTCCCACAGCCAGAGTCATTTTATCATCTTCATCACATGACGAAGGGCAAGGGCAGGACAATAAGGTATTTTGAGAGACAGAGAGGAGCACATCCATCAATTTCGATTCCGACGTTCTGTTCTGATGACTCTGTTACTAGCAGCTATGGTGGGTAAGCTCTTACTGTGCCTCATTTGTCAATGAAACTCAAGCACATGTGAGCCCGAGCCCGTGAGAGGACATCATACCCGGTGTGTGGTGCTGTCCGTGGTCGCAGGTGTCCCCTGTGGGCCGCGATGGGGGTTGTGTGCCTTACAATGTAGCCATGTGAGTAAGGACGGGCACTCTACCAGCTTTAATTCTGGAAATATGTTTTTATGAGTTTACAGGGTTCTTTTTTTTTTTTTTTTTAAGATTTTATATATTTATTTGAGACAGAGAGAAAGCAAGAGACAGAGCATGAGTGGAGGGAGAGGTAGAGGGAGAGGCAGACTCCCCGCTGAGCAGGGAGCCCAACTTGGGGCATGATCCCAGCACCCTGGGATCGTGACCTGAGCTGAAGGCAGATGCTTAACTGACTGAGCCACCAGGCGCCCCTACAAGGTTCCTTTCTTTGTGGCAAGATATGCCTTAAATCTATACCCAGAGGGGACACGATGTGACTTGCGCTGACAGGAGCCCATCTAACTGCAAATCCACCTCTAGGAGTGGCCCAAGCCGCAGGCTCTTATTACGTAGGAATTCACAGTAACAAAGTCAGGAGATGACTTATCAGACCGCGTTTTGTAGTACATATTAGAAAACCAAAACAATGTGCTATGGTGAGTGCTGTAAAGTGTGCAAACCTGGCGATTCACAGATCTGTATCCCTGGGGCTAATAATATATTACATGTTTATAAAAAAAAAAGAAAAAAAAAAGAAAACCAAAACAAAACAAAATTAAGGTATTTGGGGGTGGGGGAGAAAAAGCCAGTAGAAAGCACAGCAGCCTACCTGAGTCAGGTCCTGCAGAAGCTGGGTTCATTTAGAACAAGCCTTTAACTTGCTCGGTTTCCGTATCAAGATCTATATCATAGAAGCAGGGCCGGGTCGGCAGTCCCGGCATGGTGCTCATCTAGGGGGAAAACAGAACATACTCTATTAGCAGATGGTGCAAAGCGATCACTCCGAACACGGAACACGGAATAATGACCAGAATTCCCTACGTGACTCAACACAGCTGCCCGTACCTTTAGGTCCCGTACACCTGTACTCTTTAGATTCGCCACTTGCTATTTCAATCTTTGTTCAGGAAATGGAATAGAAGAGGCAGATGTCTGCCTCCTGGAAACAGAGACCACTTCCCTACCCCCACGGCCCCACAGCACATCGCAGCTCCAAGACTGATTTCCAAACCCTTTCTAAATCACATCTTTAAAAAAGTTGAGCCCTTTCGGATGAAGGGGCCAGTGGGAGAGGGTGAAGCAAACAACAGCCTTCTCCTCACCCCCAAGACACGTTTTTGTAAAACCTACAACTCACGGAGGGCAGCTGGGAAACCTAAGACCAGTAACTGAGGTTTACTACGCACCAGATGCTGGGCCAAGTTTCCCTTTTTTGACCCTCCCAACAACCCTGTGAGGTAGGCACTTTCCTTATTTCCTCGCCACGAGGAAGGACGCGAAGGTTTATGGAGGCTAAGACATTTGTCCAAGTGTCCATGTGATAAGCCGCAAAATGGGAAACTGGATTCCAGGCCCATAACCTCAGATGACTCACTGAACTGCCACCACGGCCGCCGGGCCACTCTGTGGGTTTGTGGGTTTTACACGGCTAACTTAGTTAAGTCCCCGGCCCCGCTGAAAAGTAGGTACTGACTTCAGCCCCAATTTCCGGAGAGGACAGAGGGCATTCAGGCACAAAGGCAGGGGCTCAAGGACATCCAGCAAGTCAGTGGGGGGACACAGGATTAAACCCAGGCCCCTGCTCCTCACAGCTTTGCCGCACTCTATCCAGATCAGGGTTTAGCGATGTGCGCCTCTGCCCCCTTGCACCAGAAACCCTTGGCATCCTGGGAAAAACTGCTGACTCCCTGGGTGACTCACACACTAAAATACGGACTAGGACCTAGATTGTGAAGCTCCTGGATGATCTACTCCTTATTATTTCAGTTTTTCCTACTATGCTTTAATATTGCACTTTTCACAGAAAGGATGCTCGGAAAGCAGTGCTGCACGCAGTCTTGTGCAGGAAAGACACCTGGGACTGTGCTTGGTTTTGCTCTTTGAGGATGACGTGTTGTGTCTTGCAAAATTCCTGCCTGTCCTGGCCAGAGACCATTCTAGTGAGCTGAGGCTGTGTAACAGCCAGCAATTACAGCTCCACGGTCCACCCACATCTTCCCGCCTGGCAACAGAGCTCAGCTTTCTCACTTGCTTGGGCACTGACCTGGCATCTCCCCCTCTGCCATGCGCCACCCCCCCCCAACCCTGTCCGTGATGCTGCCAGCCTCTTGCTGCTCGTACATGGGTCTGTGGACCAGGAGCATGGACATCACTCGGAGTCTCTTTGAAATCTCAAATCTCAGAACCCATCTCAGGCTGGCTGAATCAGTATCTGCAATTTAAGCACACCCCTGTGATGCGTGTGCGTATAACCATTCGAGAAGCATCACTTGGACAATGTGGCCGGGGGGGCCTTCTTTCGCACTGGGAAGGGGGCTCCCTCTGGTAGAAGCGGTGAGGAGGGAGGGGCCCAGAAACATCTGCTGCACCCGACACCCGTTAGCCTGGCCAACCCCCTGCTCCCCGACAGTGTGGTAAGGGGGCCGGGGGGCACACTCCCTGTGCGGCTCAATGTACTGACACTGTGCTGCGCGGTTGCGAGCTCCTGTCTTGTACCCGCACGGGACTGCGCTTTGGGTATGTTGTGGGCAGAAAAGGCTTCTGAGGCCGGCCTGGAATACGCTACCGCTCGTAACAGGTCTTGGAGAAAACGTGCTGTATTCCGAACAATTAGCTGCAAATAAAGTTTTGGCACAGCGCCTGCTCCCTGTGTTTTCCAACTCCACCGATGTGGACGGTGACGTGTCCTTGTTAGGTTTCTGTTCCTGATAGAGCAGTACTATTTTTCTCTGGTTGCTACAGTGGCTGCACATTTTCGGAAGGACCCCAGGGAGAAACCCAGGCTCACTCCGCTGGAACCAGGATGCCAAACACAGAGGCCCCTGGTGGCAACGGTCGCTACTTGTTGCCAGTCGTCCGTGTCCAAGTCCCCGCAGCAACTTCATAGCCATTTTCCTGCCTAACTTCATTCCAATGTGGGCCCTTGGTGATGCCTCCCCAGTGTGTGCAGGCGTGTGGATCTGGGAAAAGGAACTAGTTTATAGCTGAAGAAATGACTGATCATTTTCAGGCACAGTGATGCTGCCCCATCCCGTGAATCAACTCTGGAGGTCAAAGGCACATTTAGTCCCAAGAACGTCACCCAGACCTTGCTGCTTTGGAGACCGCCAAGCTACTGGGCCCAGAGCAGACCTCGGTGGGAGGCAGGCCTGCATCCACACATGGTGAGAAGGCCCAGGAAGAACCCTGTGCAGCGTGGCCCACCCAACGGAAGCCACAGTGGCAGCTTCTGCTGAAGGGAACACAACTCCATTGCCTGCTCATCTGTGCTCTTTTTCTTGATGTGAAAATTCAACACTTCCTCATTAGTTTTTTTGGCTGACAGCAGCAGGACAGAGGCTGGAAAGGTAGAGTGTAGCCCGTATTGTTCCTGGAGTTGGTCCAGTGGCTGCAGTGAAGCCCAGCATGCATCTTTTGGTCATTCCGATGCTTTCAGAGCAAAATGGGGAATGAAACGGAGCCACGATATTAAATGCCGGGCGGTATGAAATGTGCTTCCTCTATTTTCAATCCTTTTTTCTCAGTTGGGGGAAAAGAAGTTCAATCAGAAGACTCCCGTGTTCCTTTCCAATTACACAATCGTCATTTCCAAGAATCAGGACCAGCAACACAGACAGGAAGGCACATAGTCTGAAGAGACAAGGGACTCCCTCCCCATGGACAGAGAGCTATCCCCCGAGAAATCTACCTTTAAAATAAAACTTCTCCTGCTGAGCAGACACAATATGGAATGATGTTAACAAGACCTAATACACTCACATCAAACTCTCTCCCTGTACAAAACTCTGTTATCAAGGGCTTGTGGCCCCAGACAAGAGTCAGAACTGTAGTATGGGAAAGAAAGAATTTGGACAGCCCTTGGGAGTTGACCTCCGGCCCCTCACCTGGGGTCAGAGGTGATCTGTGTTGACTTTATTTGTGCGTCTTCTAAGAAGGCCCCTGGCTTAAAATAATGGGGGAGCCATTACACTGTATTTACTTGTCACGCTGCATTAATGGATTCTTTTACAAAGGCTGAAAAACATGGGCTTTTGCCCTTCATGACCCCAATTTTAACTACAACAAAGCTTCCAAATCCTTACTGATTTCGGGTTAAGCTTATTTTGTAGAAACAACGAGTTCTATGATATAAACACATGTTAAACCCAAAGAGAAAATCCTCATATCCTTAAAAGTAGCCATTGTAAGTAGAAGAATATTCTCAGCATGAGTAGAAAAATGACTATGAATTCTGTTTCTTGAAGTGATAGAATCATTAAGTTCTACTTAACCAACATATCGCTGTAGTTTTGTTGTGTCTGTGCCATTTTTTGACTTCTCCTTAAATCTACTACTTTTCATACCGAATAAATCACCCAGTTCCATTTTGGGTTAGAAATAAGCACATTTACTCACAACTATTTATTTTATTCTTGTAGCTTATAATCTGAGGTGGAATCCCTTCTTTCTTTTTTTTTTAATATTTTATTTATTTATTTGATAGAGAGAGAGATCACAAGCAGACAGAGAGGCAGGCAGAGAGAGAAGGGGAAGCAGGCTCCCCACCGAGCACAGAGCCCAATGCGGGGCTCGATCCCAGGACCCTGAGGTCATGACCTGAGCCAAAGGCAGAGGATTAACCCACTGAGCCACCCAAGCGCCCCAAGGCGGAATCCCTTCTACGCACTTCTTCCCTCCCTCCAAGAGATGACAGAGTATGGTTGCTAAATATCATGCTGGTGCAAAAATTTAGGAGTCAAATGCAATGGTTAACTATAATGGTTAACTACATTATGATATAACTTAAGTAAAAAGATGCTCATAAAATAATAACTCAAAAATGTAAATTCCTTATTCAGCCTTATTCCTTATTTTCTGAGCTGTAATTGCAGCCGTCTGCTGCTTCTCAACCCTTTGGCTAAGATCAAGCTTAAAGACAGTGCCTGGCAATATCAGGCCTCCCTAAATACTTTTTAAAATAGATGAGTAAAACATGGAGGATAACTAGGAAATTAGGATAATGAGTGAATTAGGAAACAAGCAAAAAGAAACGTTCCTGAGGATGGGGCTTTTTGTTTCTTCCCTTTGTCTTTGAATATGAAATAAGCTATTCTAGGATGAAGCGTAACGAAAAAAATGGCGGACTGTAGATGTCCAGTGACTGAACGTGAAGGTATGAAAAATCACTCTAATAAAGACAGATATTGCTGCTACCACTGGAATTTCCATTTGCCTGACTTAGCGGAGATGGATGTTCTGGGATTTTTTTTCCTTGGGCTTTTAGGTTAACATTCACCTGCACAGCTCGACCACATTCCAAAGGTGATCTCTGGTTTAGTGGCTAGTGATACTCCAAGAGCATGGGGGTGTGTCCTGCTGGGGGCCGCCCATGAGGTCCTGTTCCTGTGTGAAAGGATGAGGTGTGTTCCATTCAACTCAGCAGCCTTTGCTGAGAGCTCACCATGGGAACACCAAGGTGATTGGGACCTGGTCCCCACTTCCAGAGGGACAGACCAATAAAGTAGACCACTGGGCTATTTGGACCAAGTCACCTTACTTTTTAGTTAAAAAATTTGTTTTTTCATTCTATGATTTTTATATAATAAAAAGAATTTTGTGTAATAAATTCTTAATGTATGACTTTCTAAGACGTAAGTCATGTTCGGTTACTCTAAACATTACCATACTGTGCTCACATATCGTGCCAGGATTGCATAGCTGAGATTATTCTGATTTATGTCAATGGCCTTGAACGACAGAATGAGCAAGCACACTTATTTTTCTCATCTTTTGTGAGGGACGATTATCACTTTCTTTTAGGAGTAGGAAGTTAGTCCCTAACTAACTTTTCTTTCCATTTAAAAAAATCTACTTAAAAAATATTTTAAACATAAAAGTAAAAAAAAAAATAGTAGAAGTAAAAGGCAAAGTCCTCCTGTCTTCATATGCTTCCCAGACAGAAGTCCTGTAGGCAGTTTCTTGTGTAAACTCCTGGGTAAGTTTCTCTTCCTATTCAAGACATGTGTCTCCATAATGTGTACTTCTATCATTTGGTACAGAAATCGGATAATGCCTCATGGACAATTCTGAAATGTGATTTTCAGGGAGATTAACACTGAAAAGAGGTAACTGGTGAAATTCCCCCCAAACAAGGGAAGGTTCACTGGAGTACATGAAGCAAGAGCTGCCACTAACATTCGACGCCTGAAGTCTACGGGCCTGCCTTTTGGAAAAGGAGAGACGGCAGGAGTCCTTTTGGAGAGAAACAAAGATACATGTGACGCAGGGTCTGACCAGACATACACAAAGGAAATGAAGAAACTCTGCAATATTTTTGCAGGGCCGCTGGCATCAGCTACAAAGTTCACATATTACAAAGGACTAAGAGTTTGAGTTGAAAGGCTTTGAGAAGTCTCCCCCGACTCCAGCATTTTTTCCTGTATTCGTTCTGATTGCAAGATGGCACTCCTTAGTCAGCTTTCTGTCTGTGGCTATCGGGGGAACTGCCTCACGCTGGCTTGCTCAGTAAGACAATCCTTCCAGTCCCTGTGCCTCAAGCTCCGAGGCGGCCCACGGAAGGCTTGGCTGGGTCCTGCAGCCCCCCAGGTTTCCTGCTCCTGTCCTCTGGGTGTTGGCCTCATCCTCAGGCTTCTTGCTGTGTGGGCAGCTCTAGGCCAAAGACTTATATCCCAAAACATCCAAGCAAGTAAAAACGTCTTTTTTTTTCTCTCGATACCTTTATTTATCAATTTTCAAATTAGTAACTTGGTGCCCTGACAATGCTAACGGTGACACCTGTGATGTCATGCCCATTAGCATTTAACACGCAACATATCCCATGTACTTCCTACGACCCTACAAGGCCGGTGGAACCCTGCGGCCCTTATCCCCACTTTGCACATTAGGAAAACAAGACCTGTAAACGCAAAAGGTGCCTCAAGTCCAGCAGCCCAGACGCGTTGGGAGTTGGAATTCAAATGCAGAGGGACTCCCGAGGCCCAGCCCTACCTAGGACGGTAACTGCAGAGCACTAAGCCCCCTTCTATCCCCGCACTGAGTTCCTTGCCCCTTGGTGGCGGCAGGTGCGCTGCATAGCTGGAACCGCACCGGGAACAGCCGGGAGCCGCTGTAGCAATGGAAATCGACCAGTCCTACCGAGCTACTGACTTCTCAGCTACGGCATTCAGGTAAGTAAAGGTACATGTAAGGTAAACTCAGCTACTTTACAACTTTCGCCTGGATTCTTTTTAAACCATAACAATTTATTTAAGGACATGTTACACGGCTTACGCTTGCGGTAGTATCTTTCCAAATTACATTTTAAAAATCTAGTCAGAGCAGTTAGCAGTGAGGAAATCATATCCTTATGGCTGTTAAAAAAATCTCCAAAATGACACACATATAATAACGCCAAGAGTTTTCTTCTTTTTCCTTTTTTTCCTCTCAAGATCTTGTTTATTTATCTGATAGAGATCACAAGCAGGCAGAGAGAGAGGGGGGAAGCAGGCTCCCCGCTGAGCAGAGAGCCAGATGCGGGGGTTTGATCCCAGGAACTTGAGATCATGACCTGAGATGAAGACAGGTTAACCCCCTGAGCCACCCAGGTGCCCTACGAGTTTTTTTTTTTTCTCTTAAGAACAACAGGCTTGCTACTGTTTAAAGATCATCTGTGAGACGTAGATTATGTACCCCCCTCTGAAAAGTGTAAAAACCCTTATCCACTGGAATAAATGAAGAGCCACATCTACTTTACTTAAAAATTTCAGGGAAACTATTTCATAACTATGTCTGGAATTTGTCCTGGTAACTGATTTTAGCGGGATGGCAAAATCTAAAATAGACAAATCTAAAGCTAACTGTGGATCAATCGGTTGGTTTCCCTGTCATTTTTATCCATTACCAAAAAGATCTGTGAAAACCACAATTACAAGGGTGCAGCAATGGCCTTGAGACAGTTGTGTGGCCTCCCCCGGGGCCCATGAGGACGGGCATCCTTGGTGGGAAGGCTCTCAGTGGAAGTCGGGGGAATAGCAGTGACCCACTCAAGACTGGGGTGTGGTGGAAAGGGCTCCGAGCCTGTAGGACTTGTGGGTTCTGGAGTGAGTTACTTCACTGAGCCTTGGTTCTTTATCCGGAAATACAGTCTGAGTATTAAAATATCTACGTTACAGGGTCTGTTTCAAAACTCAGACCAGATAAGGGAAGGACCCTAGTTTAGTGCTTCCCACACAATCGATTGCTACTGTCATTTTATTATAGAATGGACAACGGCGACTGTCTCCTGACGTGAGTGTGCTCTAAGTTATTTACGGTAGACATGGGAGAAGGAAATTTGAACACTACTCTGATCTAGGATGAATTATAGATTTTTTTAAAAAAATATTTTATTTATTTATTTGAGAGAGAGAGAGCATGAGAGGGGAGAAGGTCAGAGGGAGAAGCAGACTCCCCATGGAGATGGGAGCCCGATGTGGGACTCGATCCCGGGACTCCGGGATCATGACCTGAGCTGAAGGCAATCGCTTAACCAACTGAGCCACCCAGGCGCCCAGGCGCCCAGATCTCTTTTTTTAAAAAAAAGATTTTATTTATTTATTTGACAGATCACAAGTAGACAGAGAGGCAGGCAGAGGGGGAGGGGGAAGCGGGCTTGATCCCAGGACTCTGGGATCATGACCTGAGCCGAAGGCAGAGGCTTTAACCCACTGAGCCACCCAGGCGCCCCGAATTATAGATTTCTAAGAAAAAAACATTCGATGGGTTGGCAAGATTTCCTCCTAACCTTCCTGGCTCTGGAAACGATTTTAGAAGCCGGGCTTTCTGGTCTTCCTACTTATGATAATCAAATCTAAAGCTAACCCCACAACAGTCCGGCCCTAAAGTACTCAAGCAAACAGGGACTGTTCTTACTGAGGACAAATCTTTTCAAGGAGAAGCCTCTCGAAGCGTGATGATGACCGGACAGCAGGCATGACTCTAATCTGAGCTGAGTGGGTTGGACACGAAGTCCCCTGTGTCTGCGGGGGCGGGGCACGTTCGGTCGTCAGCCAGCTGACCCGCAAGTGGCAAGTCGCGACAACCTCCAGCAGCGCCGGCAAAACAAACCAACTGAATGACGCTTCACCCCTTGGAAACTCGGTACTGAGTCATCCAATTCTGGTTTCTGAGAAGCTCGTCATCTGAAAACTAAGCCTGATGCTCTGGGCATGGGTTTCATCCCAAGGTCCTAATTGTTCTCTTTATTCTGTAACCCACTTAAAGGGGAGAGAAGAGGCAGGGGAAGGGGAGAACAGGGAGGAGAAAGGCAGGCGTTGGGGAGGAAAACTGCTTTTACTTAGCTGGTCTGGTTTCTCCCCCTGGAGCTTGTTACAGACAGAGCGGCCCCATCATTTAGTCTCTCCCTCTTGTCCTTGCCCTGCCTGACCCCTCCGAGCCCCGCAGAGCTCCTCTGCAGGGATAATAAGCTCCCGCAGCAGGCAAACACAGCAGGATGGAGGGAACCTGTGTCCTTTCTTCAAGGGCCCCTTTATGCTGCTCTGGGGACAGATGCAGAGCGGGGGGTCTGGGGAGCCCCCCGGGAGGAGGGGAGGGGTGGGAGCTATCTCCTCCCAGGCTCTGCCTTGCCCCCTGATTTATTCTAAATACTAGGGTTCGCCCTTGTTCCGCAATTTTTTTTTTTTTTTTGGTAAGATGCTTCCGATCAGATGCTGGCAGGGGGCCCAGGAGCTCAGACTGGGTATCCGTAAGGCACGTGATGGGCTGGATTGTGCCCGCGGCCCCATGTGGTGAAGGCCTCCGCTCCAACAGCACTAGCTGGAGCCAGGGCTTTGAGTAAATGAGGTCCTGAGAGCCGGGCCCTGATCCAACAGCACTGGTGTCGCTGTGAGAGGAAGAGCCACCAGACACTGATGCACACAGAGGGGAGGCTCTGGAGGACGAGGCTACCCAAAAGCCAAGAAGGGGGGGCCTCAGGAGAGACCAACCCTCCCGACACCTCAGCCTTGGACTTCTGGCCTCCAGAGCTGTGAGGGAATACCTCCTGTTGCTCAAGTCCCCCGGGCCCTGCCACTCTGTGGTGGTGGCCCAAGCGGGCAGACACGCCGTCCTTCTGTGGGTAATTCCGTCCCTCGGCACCCTTTCCTGCAGGTCAACAGAACACGTTTTTCTTCTGTCACTTTCCCCGATGCCCGGACTGTTAGAGTCCTAACTCCGCTGAGTGAGAAACAGGACCTTTCTTCTCATGGCCAAGGCCAGATGATAATTACAGGACCTCGTGGGCGCAGCCAGTGCCCGGGGGGGACACACCCCGCCGCCCCTCCTGGGTGTCTTCTCTCCTCTCCCACCTTGTGTCCCCGGGGCCTCTAACCCTTGGGGGGCACAGCCGCTGCCCAGACCTGCTTCCTCTGGGCAGGTCTTTCGCATCTTTCACAACTCCTGGCCCCGCCCCTCCTGTTTCTCACCCACCCAGAGAACACATGCAAAACAAGGCCACTGCTAAGAGAGCAGGATGACAGATGCCCTCCGTTTAAATTTAATTTTTATCGAAGTAAATCACGGACGTGGCTTAAAAGGTCCCATGGTCCCTCAAGGCATACTGAGAGGACAGTCCCCCTCTGCCGCTGCCCCCCGGCCCTCCAGCGGCGTTTCTGCTCCAGAGGACGCCTCTCCCCACTCCCAGTTTTGCTTGTTCCTGTTCCCTGCGCGGGGTTTTGCAAGGTCCGTTAGTACCTGTTAGTTTGTGCTATAGAAGGTGAGGATTGAGTTCTGTTACGTCCTACCTCGCACCTCCCCTCCCCTCCCCTCCCCATCTCTCCAAGGCACACCTGTCACTACCTCCGGTTAGCTCAGGGCTTCCTGGATTACAACTATGACCCCGAGTGAGGCCATCCTGCATATTCCCAACACCGGGCCATTCCGGCACAGCTCCCGCCTCTCCCAAGGTCGAAACTGGCCTGGTTGTGAGCTCAGCCTGCTGTGTGCCTGTCATTCACACGCCAGCCCCCCGGCCGGAACCCCGGGCCCCCCTTCCCGTGGCCACGCACGCCATGAGCCTCCCCTGCAGCCCGCCAGTGCCCCCTGCAGCCTTCCTGGCAGCCCAGCAAACAACCGTCTCGTGGGAGCTCTTTGCCACGATCCTGAGGCCTCCCTTCCAGTCCTTTCTATTGTCTGGTCCTGTCTGCTGACCCCACACTGTGGTGGACGGACCCTCAGGTGACTTCTAGTAACTGCTTCCTCATGGTGAGACCTGTTGCTTGCCCTTAACCAAGAGATTGTGGCGGAGGCGATGGGGTGGTGCTTCGCCTGTCCGCCCCCACTGGCTGTCAGCAAGTACCATGTTACCAACTGGCTGAGAAGGCCACGAAAACCACATGTCGCCTCCAGCTGATGGCCAATGCATCCCTGGGCCCTCCGTCCTCCACCTGCAAGGAACTCCAATCTGCCGACAACGCTTGAGCATGAAGAGGGGCACCAGCCTCAGATGAGACCACCGTCCCACTGAAGCCACTACCGCGGAGACCACCGTCCCACTGAAGCCACTACCGCGGTTGTCTGCACCAGGACTCCTGATCTGTGACAACTGAGACCTAACAGATGTGTACTGTTTTTCAGTTGCTAAATCTGTGGGAATTTGTTACATGGCATAGAAAACAGAAAATCAGTACATGTATCTTCCTCTTTGAAACACCTTTTCTCTTATTTTTCTATTTGCTGCAACTTTTATTGTTGTTATTTTATTAGAGAGAGAGAATGTGTGTCCGTGTGTGTGTGAGGGGGAGAAAGAGAGGGAGAATCTCCAGCAGACTCCACACTCAGCACAGAGCCCAGAGCAGGGCTCGATCCCATGACCCTGAGATCATGACCGGAGCCGGAATCAAGAGTTGGATGCTTAACTGAGTCACCCAAGCGCCCCACTGCAACTTTATTTCAAAAACTGAATTACTTAGTAACTTGACATACAATAAGCTGCACGGGCTCAAGGTAAAGTCTGCTGCACGCTCTCCCAAAACAAGTTGCTCTAAGCATTTATATGCAGACCTTTATATGGGCCCTTATATGTTTCATTTCTTTTGAGTAAATAATTAGGAAAGGACTTATTTATTTTTTGGTCGTATGGTAGGTATGTTTAATCAAAACGACCAGTTTATTTTCTGAAGGGGCAGTGCGGTTACGCATCCTTCCAGCAGTTTAGGAGAGTCCCAGTTGTTCCCAATCCCGAGGTATTTGGTATGGCCAGTTTGTTGTTTGTTTGTTTGTTTTTTTATTTAAATTCAATTAGCCAACATATAGTATGTACATATGCACAAATAGCACACAATTAGTTTCAGATGTAGAGTTCAGTTATTCATCATTTGCATAAAACACCTGTGCCCATCACACCACGTGCCCTCCTTAATGCCCACCACCCACTTACCCCCCTCCCCACCCCTGCAACCGTCAGTCTGTTTCCTACAGTTAGGAGTCTCTCACGCTTTGTCTCCCTCTCTGATTTTTTCCCAATCAGTTTCTCTTCCTTCCCCTACACAGTCAGTCTCTTTAATTCTAGATATTCTAATAGCCACGTACTGCTATCTCCCTGGGGCTTTCATGTGCGTTTCTCTAATTTTCATGTGCTTATTACCCACATATTTTCCTGGGTGAAGTATCCATTCAAATCTTTTATTCATTCTTTAAAGGAGTTGTTTGATCTCTTGTTATAGGGTTTTGAGAGTTCTTTCTATATTCTGGATACAAGTCCTTATCAGATAGATGATTTGCCAATGTTTTCTCCCCTCCGTGGCTTATTTAGTTTCCAAATATTTGCGGTTTTTCCAGATGTCTTTCAGTGTTGATTTTTTTCAGTGTTGATTTCTAATTTAATTCCATTGTACTTAGAGAACCTATTTAGTATGATATGATCCCTTTAAAATTTATTGACAATTTGTGGCCCAGAGTATGATCTATCTTGGCAGATATTCTGTGTATGTTAGAAAAGAGTGTGTATTCTGTTGTTAGAGTATTCTACTGATGTCGGCTAGGTCAAGTTGGACTGCAGTATTGCCCAGGTCCTCTATATCCTTATGAATTTTCTGTTTATTTGTTCTGAGGGGTTTTAAAATCTCTGACTGTATTTGTGGCTTTGTCTATTTTCCTATAGTTTTCCTCCATGTGTGTTGAAGCTTTGTTATTAGACACACAAACACATAGGATTATTATGTCCTGCTAATGAAATGGTCCTTTTACAATTATGAAACCACTCTTAATATCCTCATGTTCTTTGCTCTAGCTGTTCTGATACCACTCTAGTTTTCTTTTGATTGCTATTCCCACCTGTTTCTTTCTAAACTACTTACGTCTTTATATTTAACGTGGGTTTTTTGTAATATATCTGAGACTTGCCTTTGTAGTCAGTCTGACAACTCTGTCATTTAGACCATTTATATTTAATGTGATTATTGATATAGTTGGGTTTAAATCTACTTTCTGGTTATTCTTTTTCTCTTTGTCAATCTGCTCTTTGTTCCTTGTCTCCTCTTTCTCTGCCTTTTTTGGATTGAGTATTTTTAATGATTTCATTTTCTTTCTTGGTTGGTTTATAAACTCCAACTCTTTGCTGTATTGTTTTAGCGGTTTCCTTAGTGTTTATGCTACGCACACTTAATTCTTTCACAGTGTACCACTGAGTGATGTTATTCTGCTTCATACAGAGACCTCATGTTATTGTGGTTATAGATTTTGCTTCTATATATTTTACAAAGCCCACATTTCTATTATTTTGTTTTATACAGTCATTTATCTTTCAAAGAGACTTAAATACTAAGAACAGAAGTCTTTATGTTTACCCATGTGGTTACTATTTCTGGTGCTCTTCAGCCCTTTGAGTAAATCCAGGTTCCTGTCTGGTCTAATTTTCATTCTGCTTGAAGGACTTCTTTTAATATCTCTTATACTTCAGGTTGGCTGGTGATCAATTATTTTGGCTTCTGCCTGTCTAATAAAGTTCCTTATTTCACCATAGTATTTGAAAGACACTTTAACTGGGTAAGGAAACCTAGGTTGAGGATTTTCTTTCTGTACTTTAAAGACGTCACCCCACTGTCTTCTGGTCTGCATTTTTTTCTGATGAGAAACCAGCTGTCAGTTTATCTTTTTTCCTCTGTACGTAATGTACATTTTTTGTACTTTCATTTTTTGCTTATTTTTGTGATTTTCTCTTTATCATTGCCCCTAAGCAATTTTTTACATGAAAAATATTTTTTATTGAGTTATAATTGCCCTATAACTTTATATTAGTTTCAGGTATACAACATAATGGTTTGGTATTTGTATGTATTGAGAAATGATCACCACAGAGTCTAGTTAACTTCTGTCACCATGAGTAGTTATAAAATACTTTTTCTTGTCATGAGAACTTTTAAGATCTATTCTCTTCTCAATGTTCACATGGGCAAGACAGTATTAATCATAGTGACCATGCTGCACATTACATCCCTTGACATTACCTTTTTGTAACTAGAAATTTGTACCTTTTGACCCCCCTTCACCCATTTACAGAGTTAAGTAGGATGTGCCTTGATGTTATTTTCTTCATGTTTCTTGTTATTTGGGGTTTGCTCAACATCTCAGATCTGTGGGTTTATAGTTTGTGTCAAATTAGGAAAATTTTGGGACGCCTGGGTGGCTCAGTTGGTTAAGCGGCTGCCTTCGGCTCAGGTCATGATCCCAGCATCCTGGGATCGAGTCCCGCATCGGGCTCCTTGCTCGGCAGGGAGCCTGCTTCTCTCTCTGCCTCTGCCTGCCTCTCTGTCTGCCTGTGCTCACTCTCTCTGACAAATAAATAAATAAAATTAAAAAAAAATAGGAAAATTTTGGCCATTATTTCTTTTTTTAAAAAACATTTTATTTATTTATTTGACAGAGAGAGAGGTCACAAGTAGGCAGAGAGGCAGGCAGAGGCAGAGAGAGAAGCAGGCTCCCTGCCGAGCAAGGAGCCCGATGCGGGACTCGATCCCAGGATGCTGGGATCATGACCTGAGCCAAAGGCAAAGGCTTAACCCACTGAGCCATCCAGGTGCCCCTTGGCCATTATTTCTTAAAATATTTTCACTCCTCTCCTTTGTCTCCTGTGGGACTCTAATCATATGTATTTTTCTTCACCTGAAATTGTCAAAGTTCACTGGCATTCTTTTCATTTTTTTTTTTAAGCCTTTTTTTTTGGTCTCATTTTAGGTCGTTTCTACTGTTCTATCTTCAAGTTGACTAATCTTTCTTCTGCAATATCTAATATGCTATTAATTAGAATTTTTTTCATCTCAAACACTATAGTTTTTATCTCTAGAGGCCTGATTTGTCATTTTTATGTCTTCTGGCTCCATTCAACATGTTATATCTTTCCTCTGGTTTCTTGAACATATATATGGACTACGATCACAATAACTGTTCTAATGTCCCTATCTACTAATGCTATCTTCTGTGTCATTTACAGGCTAATTTTGATTGACTTCTCTCATCAGAGGTTGTATTTTCCTACTTGTTTGCATGCCTGGTGATTTTGGACTGGCTGTCAGATATTTGATCTTATTGGATCCTGGATATTTTTGTATTTTTATACTTAGTTCTGGGACACATTTCGTTACTTTGAAACAATTTGATCTTCTGGGATTTTGTTTTACAGTGGTGTTGGGTGGGGCTGGAACTGTATCTGGTCTAGAAATAATCTTTCCCCTACTGAGGTAAGATCCTGCTTAGTATTCTAACCAGGGTCGCCTGATTATGAGGTCAAAGTACTGGAAGTAGGCACCTCTTCCTGGCTGTCTGTGGGAGCCACACACCGGTCCCTCTAATTCTTTTGGGTGATCCTTTCTTGACCTTCTCTACACACAGGCATGTTCACTTGAAAACTCAAGGAGGACCCTCAGTGGGCCTTCAGAGCTCTCCCTCTCTCTCTGTGTGTGTAGTTCTTTCTTCTCTGGTATCTTCCCTGCAAACTCTAGATGCTTTGGTTTCCCTGGACACTCAGCTCCATGACTTCAGCTCAGTGAGATAGTTGAAGTTTTCTGGGTTTCCTCTTGCTACGCAGCACCATGGAACCTCTTCGCAGGCAACAGTATAGGCCACTAGCTGGACTCATCTTGTTTGTTTCCCATTGCTCAGAGATCAAGATCTTTTGCGGCCTGATGTCTGAAGTCTTGTGTGATATTTTCTCAAATACTTCGCCTGTTTTTTAGTTGTTTCAAATGGAAGGGTAAATCTGGTCCTTCTTCTTCTATCCTCACTAGAATGCAATTTATATTTAAGACTGTTATATGCCATTGGGTGAGATATTACTGTTATAAATGTTGAGTACGGATTTTACAGGCTGATGAGGATTTAAAGGTTACTATGACATTACTCACTCTACCTGCAAGGTAAGGTTATTGGAAACATGGTATTTACACATATAACAACAGAACTGGACTTTAGGATACATAGTCCAAGAACAAAATTATATTAATAATTAACGTCCAGTGGCACAATACAAAGGGCTAAAAATTAAATCACTTTCTTAAACCCAGAGCCAAAATTCCATTCATTTATCAACATGTAAAATAAATATAGGAATTCTCTGTGTGTGTGTGTGTGTATGTGTGTAAAAAGTTTGCAGTCTTGGGGCACCTGGGTGGCTCAGTGGGTTAAAGCCTCTACCTTCAGCTCAGGTCATGATCCCAGGGTCCTGGGATTGAGCCCTGAGTCGGGCTCTCTGCTCAGCGGGGAGCCTGCTTCCTCCTCCTCTCTTTCTGCCTACTTATGATCTCTGTCTGTCAAATAAATAAAATGAAAAAATCTGGGATGCCTGGGTGGCTCAGTTGGTTAAGCGGCTGCCTTCGGCTCAGGTCATGATCCCAGCGTCCTGGGATCCAGTCCCACATCAGGCTCCTTGCTCAGCAGGGAGCCTGCTTTTCCCTCTGCCTGCCACTCTGTCTGCCTGTGCTGGCTCACTCTCTCTCCCTCTCTCTCTGACAAATAAATAAAAATAAAATCTTAAAAAAAATAAAATTTAAAAATCTTAAAAAATAAAGTTTGCAGTCTTTAAAAAGGAACATGAGGAATTCTATACTTATAATGCACATTAATATGTCCTTTTTAAAAAGCAAATTATAGAAATGATTAGAAATAAAGCAATATACTTTTACATTTAAGTTTATCCATTGAAAACCAATATTAAAAGAAAAGGATTCTTTAGTTACTGTTGAGTTATCTGCTTCTCTCAATTGGAATAAGCTGGTTTTCTCTGAACTTTTCTCTTTTTGGCAAGGCAGCTCTTTACCTCATTGCTCTGCTACACAAGCACAGCAAGAGCCATCTGAAGTTCAGTGTGCCTCGGTCCGCTGGCCTCTCAGTGACCTTGGTGAATGAAAGCTTCTCATGATGGCACATTCTCAAATAAATCTGTGGCTCAGGCATCTGACACATGTCTGAGTAATTCTCTAGCAAGCTCAAGTACAGTGATACCGTCAGCCCATTAGCTATCTTTCCAGAGACACCAAGCCAATAAAGCCTGGATTTTTCATATACATGATATATATATATGTATGTATATATAATACTATATACATATATCATACATATTTATATGATATATAACATATTATATATAATATATAAAACTATAGAATGTATTTATATATTTATATGTTTGTTTGTTTTTTTAAAAGATTTTATTTATTTATTTCAGAGAGAGAGAAAGTGCAAGAGAGCACGAGAGGGGAGAAGGTCAGAGGGAGAAGCAGACTCCCTGCGGAGCTGGGAGCCCGATGCGGGACTCGATCCCGGGACTCCGGGATCATGACCTGAGCTGAAGGCAGTTGCCCAACCAACTGAGCCACCCAGGCGCCCTATTTATATGTTTTTATATGAAGAATACCACGTATCAATATCAATGCACTTCCCATCAGCAAATAGTTGTATGGGCACCACCTGTCTCCCAGCCTACTTTCATTTTCACTAAAATCTCACTTTTCCTTCCTCTTCATTCTATCCCTCCAGCCATTACACCTATTGTTATGTAATTTTCTGGAAGCCCAAAGTCAATCTGGGGCTTATGTGAGAATTTAATTTTGAGCACAAACATCTCCCAGATGAGGCTGGCTGGCACACATTTGTCTCGTACGCCGTTATGTTTCAGAAGTGACTGGAGCAGGGTTCTGATTGCCCTAAATGAACTGGGACTGGGGGCGGGTGTGTGTGTGTGTGGTGGCAGTGGTGGCTTCCAGACCAGTGGCTTCCCTCGCTGCAGTCAGTGGGGATTTCCATAGGGAAAAGGATGGGGCTGGCTCTCTGCCTCAGGCCCTTTTCATTTCATTCCCACCAGTACTTGGGGACACTGGGAAAGTAAAAACAGCTCCCAGTGGGAAAGAGGTTAGGGGGTCCTGAGACAGTCTGATGCATTTATTACCCAAACATAAAATTGCAAGGGCCTCTCTTCTTATAAATCTCAGGCTGAAAAAACAATGGCCCACATGCCAAATCTAGCTGGCCACCTATTTTTGTAAATAAAGTTTTTTTTTTTTTTTAAGATTTTATTTATTTATTTGATAGACAGAGATCACAAGTAGGCAGAGAGGCAGAGAGAGAGAGGAGGAAGCAGGCTGTCCGCAGAGTAGAGAGGCCCATGCGGGGCTCGATCCCACGACCCTGGGATCATGACCCGAGCTGAAGGCAGCGGCTTTAACCCGCTGAGCCACCCAGGCGCCCCTGTAAATAAAGTTTTATTGGAATATAGCAACACTCATTTGCTTACGTATTGTCTAGGGCTGCTTCTGCACTAGAGTAGCAGAGCTGAGTTGTTAGGACGGAGACTATATGGTCTGAAAAGCCTGAAGTATTTACCATCTGGCCCTTCTCAGACAATGTTTGTTGACTTCCATTCTAAAAGAGAGCGTGAGAAGAATGTGGATATTCTATAACTTTCCTTAAAGACATCAAAAACATTCTGCAACTAGTGAGGTTCAGATGTCAACTGTATGAGACAGGCTGGTGACAGTCTTCGAATCTCGATTACTGGTTGAACAATAAACACATTTTCCAAAAGGACATTCGCCTGGTATACTCTCAATGTTTTAGGGGATTAGTGGGGTGGAATCATTCCTAGGTGAAAAGATATTTAAATGTAAGTGGTAGTATGTTAATTTATAACTTTTTTTTTTTAAACTTAGAATCTACTTCATAAAACCTGATTTGTAGGTTGTAGATAGGAGTCTTACTTGGAATCTGGTTTTCTTTAATTTTAATCTCCTCAGTTCTTAGAGATGTGACCTCTTCTTGCACCCAAGGGTGTAACATTCTGTTTCACCTAGGCCAGAGGTGGTAAGTCTGTCTGCCTGTGTGTCATCCGAAGGCTGAGAGAATGATACTTACTCTTGCTAAGAGTCAACGGAGCCAGGTCCTCTGTGTTAATGAGGAGCACTTACTCAGTGTTGGAGAGGTTAGTGTTCTACTCTGCACTGAAACAGAAAACAAAGGTTCTATGGCATGTTCAAGTTATCAGTGGAAAGTGCTGAGGGATCTATGATCTCAGAATTCTGACATGCCAGCTGATATGATCTTGTGCTTGCTACTGTCCTTTTAGACCTGCCCCTCTGTCATGTAGAACTGTCTGGCAAGTGGGCCCAAGGGCCTTGATTGGCTCTGAGACAAGAGTGTCACCAGAGGGACCTTAGGAGGAAAGTAATTCCTGGCTAGGCAGTTAAACAGAACCAAGGACACGTGACACTTACTCCAGAAACACCAAGGCCTACTGGAAGAAGGAAAGCTGCTGTGGCAAAGTGGGTTAGCTAACAGTGGAAAGGGGTACTTTCCTAAATGAAAAATCAAAGGGACTGCAATGGGAAAATAGTATAGTGGCAAATCTGATTGAGGGTGAGGAGTGGTAAAGGGAAAAAGTACAGGGTAAGCTAGAATCTACTGGATGGATTTTGTATTTAGCCTTTGCCACAAATGGCCAACATCCAAAAGCCCTGTGGTCTATCAAGCCAGCAAGAGAGCCCCTGGCTCCCTCCTGACCATCCTTTACTCTTCCTGGCTATATAACCTGGAGGGCTAGAGGGACCCCATTAAACAAAAAAAAAGTACCTCATTAAAAAAAAACAGTGTGATCTCCATGTACCTGGGTTTGGGCCTAATGACCGCAGTCATTTTGGAATGAAGCCACAGCTAAAATATCATAGGGTAGAGGTGGCTTTACTTCAAATATGAAGTCAGTACTCAATGTACCCCATCCCCTCAACCCCCTGTCACCGGACCCGCCTTTCCCAGCATCCCAGTCTGAATTCCTCATCTTTCACCAAGACCATCCCAAATTATGATTGATGTACGGACTGCAATAAAACGATACCATAGTTTTAGTCCTTTCCAAAAATTTAATGAAATCAGGCACACTGGCACCAGTCCACAGGAAAGGGATCAAAGCTGGATACCATAATCACTGGCTTCAAAGAAACTGAGCTGAGTTCAAAGAAATAAGGCTGTGGACAAGTACTGAGGCCATTCTTAAGAATACTGATGGTCAGTCCCATGAACGTGTCACTGCTGACAATGCCAAGTGTGGCGAAAGTGGGCACTTTCTGGCTCACACAAGGAAGTTCTTCAATATTTAGCTTTTATATTCTGTCAAGTTTCACTGTCCTACATTGTAAGTAAATGATTTTTAGGTTCAAAAATTAATGCAATTCCTAAGAAGCTTAAGAAATTTCTATTTAACTTCGGAAAAAAGTAATCTGGGCTGTATACTCAGAGTATTGAGAGAGTCTCCTGGGATCAGCGAATGGAAACATTAAAAGCCTGAAAAAGTACTGAAAGAGGAGAAAGGTCAGAGAGTGGGCTGGGGAGCATATGGATGTTGTAACTGAATCCTCAGTTCAAGAAGAAGCTGACCCGCAGCGGCTACTTAGAGCCGTGAGGAAATGCCTCAGGATGTGAAAGCCCCGGTAGCGTTATTAACCGCATCCCAGAATAAAAAGTGAAAAATGATACTGGAAAATCCCGAGGTGTCTCCATCTCCATCACTGATAAGATCTTGGCTCAAGTTCCTCTCAATGGGTCACTAGGCAAAAGGCAGCGGTGTCCTGTAAACTCACAGCATGGCTTTTTATTCTGGTGCGGTCAGGCGGGCATGCCTCTGTGGCTACAGAGAGGAGGACAGCATAAACTCCCCTTTGTCATCTTTTGATTTAATCAAAACACAGGGATGCTATCAGATCTGTAGTCTAGCTCTTGTTTCGGTTTGTTTACCCAGAAGTCTCCTCTGCCGCCAATGGAGGGAATCGGAATTGCGTAAATCAGCTCTTTCACGGAGCCATGCCCAAGAGTCCACTTGGACGTCCTTTGGTGCCTTGCTAAAAATGACAAACGTGCAATCAGAAATAACCACCCGCTGTTCACAGGCACTGAAGCCCCGTGCAACAGTAAGTGGGACACCGCATCTGGGGGACATCAGCAGAAAGGAAGGAATTAATGGTGATGCCCAGCGGCCAGGCTGCCACTGACATTCTAGATCCAGGGGAAGAGCTGAGCACATGGTGGGCCCAGGTCAAGGGGTTGGAGAAATTTCACCCCCCAAGTACATGGAGATACGTGCTTACATACAGTCATCGACCTGACCAATGTTTAACACGCAATCTCATTTCCAGGGTTCATGGGCAAGAAGCTGTTATTTACTCCTTACGAAGCTAACAAAAATTGTAATGTAAAAGAGGGATGAGATAATCTGTGATACTGCTCCGTGGTCAAACTAACAGAAGTTGATCTTATAATAAGGAAAGGGATATGGCTTTAACACTTACTCATACATCCAATAATGACCTGCAGATGCCGCTTTCATGCTGAGCATGAAAGGAATGAGAGGAGCAACAGTAGGAATTTTGTGGAAATAAGATGAGAAACCTTAAGTCTGAGAGGACCCTTCTTGGGGGCCTGGGGCGGGGCACTCAATCATCCCAACAAGGACGCACTCTGGTTGTTTACTTTCTAGAAGCTCCAGCCATAGACAAAGGATTGACCCACTCTTCCTGTGGCTCTCTTCTTCTTCTTCTTTTTTTTTTTTAAAGATTTTATTTATTTATTTGACAGATGAGATCACAAGTAGGCAGAGAGGTAGGCAGGGAGAGAGGAGAAAGCAGGCTCCCTGCTGAGCAGAGAGCCTGATGCAGGGCTGGATCCCAGGACTCTGGGATCATGACCCGAGCTAAAGGCAGAGGCTTTAACTCACTGAGCCACCCAAGCGCCCCATCCTGTGGTTCTTTTAAGCAAAATCACTATGTTTAAGAAACGAAATGCTATCCAACCTTTAGAGTATGGGGACTTTTTTTCACTTCACTTGATCTGAGCCAAAAGACCGAGAAGCGATTGGGGATTTTTTTTTTTCGAAGTAGAAAATGAGTTCCTATGGACAGAATCCATTAAGCATGGAGACGTGTCATGAGAAAGACCACTGTAAATGGAGTGTCCATGCTTTTAAAGGACTTATATTTCGTATATGCCAACCTCTGCCCGAAACTAAACACAGTAGTGTCTGCCTATGGGAGATGTCTGATTTATTTGCTCCACAGACGAGGCACAGCCTTTGGAGTCTTGCCTGCCCAGCACGATTACCCTGGTTTTCCTGTAACCACAGAGGCCGCTCCTTGTGGCGTGGGTGGGTCTGCCCTGCCCACAGGGATGGGGTCAGCACCGGGACATCAGGCACACAGGGCCTGTCGGGGGATTCCTGAATCCCACGATACAGATGGCAGGACAGAGAGTTCTTCCTCTGAGACAGTGAGTTTCAAGTGTGAAGTAGGTCCTTTGGTGACAGGAAGGGCATCGCTCTGAGGGAGGCCAGACCGAGAACCAGAGAGCAAAAGACAGGATCCAGACCTCAGCAGTGGCTAAAGGCACAGAACCCAAGAACTTTTTTGTTTTCTGGGTCAATTCCTTGCCTTTTTTTTTGTCTAAGTGTGAACTGAGTTTTTTCTTATTTGTAACTAACCAGCATTCTGACAGTGAGCGTCAGGCCTCAATGGTTAGGAACAATTCCAGTCCAGGTCCCTGCCCAGGGCCCTCGGCCTCCGGAGAAGGAAAGCACTGGAAGGAGGCAGGAGAGCAGTCAGAAGCCGCCCGTGCCTGAGTCCTCTGCAGGCCCTCGGTCCCACAGACAAGGGAAAAAGACTTGCACACTCATTTGCTTGCCCGAGAAGCTCTTCCTTTTGCTAACCTGTGCTTGCTGTCAGCCTAGAGCAGCATTTCGGGTACTCCTAAATTAAATCACGCCAAAGGCACAAAACTATAAGTAAATGTGCAGGAAGTTGTTTAAGAATATTAACACACTTTTCAAGATTAGCAAACAGTGGCTAATCTTGAAGAGTTAGAAGCTATGATTTGGTTTAATCTTTTATACATATATATACATACATACATATATATATATATTTGAAGAATAGTATTAAACCAATCTTCATTAAAATAAACAAAAAAATCCGACCCCTATTTCTGACAAGTTAAAAAGCAATTTAACACTTCAAGGGAATGTTTCAGGAATATAAGAAATGGCATAAAGAGATAAATTTTAGATGTTCAAAAACAAAGTTAATTTCTTTGGAAGTGAACTCTGTAAGTGAAATCAGTGGTTTTTAAGAGATAACTCCTCAAATTGACTCTTTTTGTCAAATATTAAACTTATTTTCTCTCTTTGTTTTTCCAAGACTTTAAAACAGTATTTTTTTAAAGATAAACAATTTGATTATGTATTTTGAAAAACTCTCAGTCTGTGGGTTCATCCAGGAGTGGCCGGGTCCCAGTGGAAAGATTCATGACAAAGATACACTGATTATCTTTTAAACTCCCCCGAATGCTCACAACTCCTTGCAGTAACTATAATATCACACTGATTTCAAATTATTCAATTTATTATTCAAATTACTGGCCCCTTGGAAAAACAACATCAAAAACTGGAACACAATTCAGATCTTTGGTTTTAAAGGTATGCTTTCAAACCCTTCATTAATTTCCAACGTGAGGCCAGATAATTGAATATGATGGCTGGCCTTACTTCTCCCTTCCCATTCTTGACTTTGGGTGTTTAATTATTCTGCTTGCTTAAATGTCTAAATACATTAGCAGAAGTTTGCAACAGTATCAAATGGAAGCTTCATGAATTTGTCAATATTATTTTTGGCTTGCTTCATGGAAAGGAAACATGCTATGCTAAAAGCACAAAATTCGGAACAGGGAAATAAGCAAATCGCTCTTACATCCGTATGACACATATTTGTTGGTAAAACAGAAAAGAGAGAGATGGGCGTTTAACTGTATTACTCATCTTGCAAAACATTCACCCCTTTTCCTATGCTATGCTGCATAACGTCAATTAATCACGTTGGAAAGCTGGAACAAAGACTGTTTTGATGACAAATGAGACAGCAAATGAAGCTGAGATAGGAACGAAGATTCGAGAGGGAGGTATTTTGATTCTTTTTTAGTATATGCACGCAGATGATACAAATGATGGCAACTTGGTTTAGAACCTACGTTTTGCCATTGAGTTTGACTTTGTATATGTTCTATCACATCCCCTGAGACAACTAAGAATAATGCAAAACTGCCTGTTAATAACCACACAAAAAGTGGCAAGGGTGGGCAAACGCATCTAATTGAGGCATCAAGGCCACAGTGGCCATCAGAGAAGGCGACATGTCTCTGCACCAAGGTTACCTCTTAGAACCAGAGCCAAGTTACATGCGCTGAGCTAACTGCATGTCTCACAAAATAGCAGTCTCACTGCTCTTCTCATTTGCTCTATCCAAGTTCAAGGCCACCCAAGAATGAAATCCAAAACTGAATAAATATGCAGCAACCTCATTTTACAGTCTTCAAGTTCTACCTTGTCCTTTATCAGAGCTTCAAGCTAATAATTAACTTGTTTTGAGTTTGACTTATTTTCATTTCCCATACCCAAGGGGTCACCCTGCTCCCTCTTGCCCCCAACATAACACCAAATATACAAAATGCGCTTTTAAAAATCTCACTCCAGGCCCTAGAAGGTAAGTAATATGATGGCAAAGGCTTTGTCACACTTATTTTATTCATGGTGGCTATTCGTGGTGCCTGGAAACATAGAAATACGAATAGACTTGAGAGTAAGGAGGAAAAATAGGTCTTAATCATTTACTGGCCTTTGATACCCAAGGCTGATTGAACATCGGTGACTGGCTTAGTGGCTGCTTAGAAATTCCATCCAGGTGGGGAGGCCTTGATGAGATCAGCTTGGCTTTTCATGTTCTAAGAACCAGGGTTTTGGTGAAACAAGTTTGCATTAAGCAAACTTACAGAGGGCCCGTTTTATAGTCCAAACGCCATTTGATTCATTTATGGACAATGCATGACCCTGCCATTTTGAGAGACAGTGTGGAGTGATGGGAAGAGCAAGAGATGTGGAACAAAGAACGTACAGCCAGAGGCACGTTGAGGGGCCTGTTTTCTCCCTTTTGTATCGGGACAGTTGGACCAGATGATCTCTAGCATGAGGATCTGGAGAAACACAACGTTGGGTTTTCTCACTATTGGGACTTTGGTTTTAATAACATTTTGAGGTGCTAACGACTGCAGCATTTATAGCACAGATCTCGCCATCGAACCCTAGAGCCAACACTCAGCAGTGCAGTGAACATTTTCACTTGAACTAATGATAGGTGCATCACTCAACATGTCCAAGGCGGAATTCATGATCGTGCAGAGAAGAGTTAACATAGCAGGCCCGAGAATACCATCCTTAGATCCGCTTGCAAGGCTGGTGCCTACAACTTGGAGTCTGGGAGGGTTCCTTCCATTCTCTAACTCCCGACGGTGGCTGGCAGCATGGTTTATACTGAAGACGCTTTTGTTTTTTTCCAGTCTGGAATTAGTATGTGTCAGGCAGAGGGGGGCCTACGCCATCAGCCACCCTGAAAAAGTCCTTGGTGCCGAGTCTCTAATGAGCTTCTCTGGCAGACCACCTATCCCACGTGTTGTCACAATGTGATGCCAGAGGGATTAAACATGTCCAGTGTGACCCCCCAGGAACAGGGCTCTTGGAAGCTTGAGCCCAGCCTCCTGGGGATTTCACTGCATATGCCTTTTCCCTCTGCTGATTTTGTTGTAATAAGTCATAGCTCCGAGTCTGACTCTATGCACAGTCTGTGACTCTGGGGACGTGCTGAAGCTGGGGGTGGCCTTCCTCCTAAAGCTGTGTGTTCTCTTTTATTGCTTATCAAAATAAGGACAAACAGACCTACTGCAGGAACAAGTCAGAAATGTGAGCCCTTCTTGAACTCTCTCCTCCCCTCTCCCGTTCATACAGCCCAGTTTATTTGACCCCCATCGTGACTCTCACACCTGGCTCCTCCTCTCATCTTCCTAGACCTCCGTCCACACCAGTGTCATTTGCTTTCCTAACTACCAACTACCTCCTAACTAGGTTTTCATGGTTCTAATCTCTCTTCTCCCAACTCGACCCTCCAGACCCCTGTTGGAGGGAATCTTCCTCAAATGTGAACACAATCAGGATATTGCTCTGTTTAAAATCCCCCGGCCCTGGGTGTTGCCTTCCTGCCCACTGTCATTGCTCATATATTCACTTAGAATCCTGTTACTTGCACACATGGTCACGGTCACGGTCCCACGGAATTTTAGCCATGCTTTCTAATGCCTTGATGCTTTATGCTCCCATTCCCTATCACCTGGCTAACTTGTTCTCATCCTTCACAATCAGGCAACCCTGTGCTCTGCCTGCTACAATCCCCAGCCCCACCAGTCCTCAGTGTCACCTGCTCCCATGGGCTTGGGAGCACTTTGATGTGCCTGGTCTCTCAGAAGGAAAGAGCTCCCGGCTTTTCAAGTGTCTGGGTATTTAACTGCTGTCCCTCACCAGCCTTTGAAGTCCCTGAGGTTAAGGTCCAGGCCTTTGTTGTTTTGTTGTTCTTTCTCACGGCCTAGTACATGGCACTCTTCCATAAATATTGAAGGAGTGAATCACAAATAAGGAATTTGTGTGGCGGCACAGTGATGCATTCATCTAGCTAGAATGGCCTAATGAATCATCCCTGTTTGCCTGAGTATCTAAAGGAAGTGGGTGAGTCAATAAGAAAATTAGCTTCAGTGAGGGAACTCTCAGCTGGATTCTCCTGGTGACAGAAACAAGTTCATATTCCTCAGTACCCCCTTTTCTCAATTCCGGGTGGTCTTATACCTTTGGCCGCCCGCATCCACCCCGGGGCAATGAATTTAATTCTTCACCATGTAAATATTAACGGAGTTGTTTGGGCCAGATTTTTCTGAATTGCTTCCCACAGATTCGGTGCTGTTTATCTTAGCGATGTCCGCTTATTGACCTTGGCCTGCTTTGCCCTTCATTTAAATCCTAGTATCTTCCTCCAAGTCTCTACTGTTCCCTCCCTACATTACTTGAAGGATTTGAGTCTAGAACCAAGCAAAGCCAAAATCTACTGGAAGCACTGACTTCCTCATAAATAAAACGGATGATTCCTGGTGCCTTACTTGAGCAACTTCTTACCATCTCGTGGCTGATCTAGACGTGCCCGCAGGACAGAGAGCACAGCCAGTCTCCAAGGAGAGGGTTCTGAATGCCGTGTCAAGGACACGCGAGGAACCGCTCTGGGACATCCCGGTCTCCAGGTAGTCTGCTCAGCAAGAAATATTCAACATCTCTACAGTTTCCAGGAATGAGAACTACTGAACAAAATGGTAAGAGAAGAGCCTCAGTACCTAGGGACAGGTTTTGCACATTTGCATCCTTTCGTAGTGGTCATTTCTCAGAAAAAAAGAAGAACATTCTTAACTTTTACATTCTGAGTTTATACAACACCAGTCGCGACCCGCTTTCTAACTACTTTGGCTTACAGCTACCGGGGACCCAGGGAGACCAACCCACCTCAGCGGTGTGGGACCTGCTCTGTGGCAGATGAAGACAGTCCAAGGGTCCCAATTCAGAACACTCACCAATGCGCCTGCCTGCCCTTCACCGATTAGCTATCTTTTGGTTTAAAAATAAAAGTTCTTTAGAAGTATTCTGAACTAGTAATATTGGTGAACTGCTATCAAATAAGTTAAAACAGTAAAAAACAACTCTTGGCACACATGTGTGAGTGACCCTCCTGCCCCCACAACCTGCTTGGCCAGGCCACACCCACCCAGCCACGCAGCAGGGGGCCAGGAGTCCCTGGAAAGGAGGGGACCAGGGGTTTTGGAAGGCACGGGGTCAGGTCAGGGGTGCACATGAGCCACAGCCTTTCCTTCTTGGGGGACAAATCACACTCCTCCCCAAACCGTAACTTTCACGATACAGCTCTTTGGTTTTTTTTTTAAGATTTTTATTTATTTATTTATTAGAGAGAGAGAGAGAGAGAGAGAGCGCGAGCGAGCTCAGGCAGAGTGGCAGGCAGAGGCAGAAGGAGAAGCAGGCTCCCTGCTGAGCAAGGAGCCGGATGTGGGACTCGATCCCAGGACGCTGGGATCATGACCTGAGCGGAAGGCAGCTGCTTAACCAACTGCGCCACCCAGGCGTCCCTC
>RCUC01166220.1:0-62168 GCA_003697995.1 Taxidea taxus jeffersonii
ATCACTTATCTCTCGAATTCTCCCCTCGTGGTCCAGTAGTTGTTTGTCTCTCTTTTGCTCAGCTTCTTTATTCTCTGTCATTTGGTCTTCTATATCACTAATTCTTTCTTCTGCCTCATTTATCCTAGCAGTAAGAGCCTCCATTTTTTATTGCACCTCACTAATAGCTTTTTTAATTTCAACTTGATTAGACTTTAAAAATGCTTTGTTAGGGAAAAAATATTAACTTTTTGCTGAAAGAATTGAAATTCTTAATTTAAAATTTATCAGAAGCGTGGGGATTCCAGATTGCACTAAAATAATTATTTTATGCATCTACTGAGTGTCCTGTAGTGGGCATGATATAGAGTGAAGGGGTGGAAAGCCAAAAGTTAACATGGATTTCACATTAAAAAGGGAGGAGATGATGTATAACAGTTAAATAGTCTCCATTATAGAAATCCACTCAGGTTTAATGTGGTCATTTCTGTTCATCCTGAATTTTCCATTTGGATTGTCTCCTTCATTAAGTCAATGACAAGACATCTTCACCTTGGTGATTTCCCTCCAGCTGATTGTCCTTCTGGGCACACTGGATGAGCTTGAGTCCCTCAAGCACTGATGATCATGTTAGCCATCCACCCCTGAAGCTGTAGGGCATACACCCCTGAAGCAAACTCCCTTCATTAACTCTTTGTCTTGAGAAGACATCAAAGTAAATGACTAATTAATTCCTTATTTGGTCTAATCTAAAACTTGAAGGTTTATCAAAATATAGACCAATTTGTCAATGAATGTGAGTTTTGGAAAGTTCAGCCTCCTTTTCTTGTTCATTCATTCAACAAATGGTTATATGAGATAGACATTATGCCAGGACAAAGATGATAAGGCAGTGCCCACATGGAGAAAGAGTGAAGTAAGATATTTGAACCATTACAAAATGAGCAATTCAGCCAGTGACTTAAGTAGTAAGATGAACCTTAAGGATAAACCTATGAGGCCTCTCCTGATGGGCAAATCTGACAACTTACGATTTGGTAGAATTGACCACGCCTTCACTTGACAGGGAGGATACATAGTTAAGTAAAATAAAACTTATAATGACACATATACAATAAGAAGGTAAACTGATCAACATTTCTTAAGTCATCCATTTGTTTTGTTATTCACTGAAAACTTATTAATAATAGCTACTTGGTGCTGACGATTGTAGGATATACTAGGATAATCTTTGAACAGAATAGTCATTGTTGGGGGAGAAAAGCAAATATTAAATAATCTTACAAATAACTATGTAATTTCAAAGGTGTTAAGGTCCATAAAGGAAAGTGCAGTTTGTTCCAACAGGATGGCTGATGGAAAGGGGAGGCAAATAGTAGGACCAAATAGTAGGAGGAGTAGGAAGAAGGGGGTGGAGACTAACAGAAGATAGAGCATACAAAGAGACCCTGAGAAGAAAGAGTGACAGGGAGAAGATCCAGAAGGTGAAGTATAGTCAAGATGAAGATACTCATTAGGTGAAGCCACAGAAAAAGGTAAGAGCAAGAGTCTAGACAAGGCTAGAGATTTTGAAGTTTTATCAGGAGAACAAAAGAAAGCTAATAAAGAGTTTAAGTAATTTCATAACACTACGTACATATTTCTAGCTCATACCTACTAAAAGTTCATTAAAAGAAAAAAAGGAAATACTGTAAACATTCTCATGTGAGTAAATTAAAACTATAATATCAGGGGCACCTGGGTGGCTCAGTGGGTTAAAGCTTCTGCCTTCAGCTCAGGTCATGATCCCGGTGTCCTGGGATCGAGCCCTGCATCGGGCTCTCTACATGGCAGGGAATCTACTTCTCCCTCTTTCTCTGCCTGACTCTCCCTCTACTTGTGATCTCTGTCAAATAAATAAAATCTTAAAAAAAAAAAAACCACTATAATATCAGAGCAATTATATTTTATAATTTGCTTAAGGGAAAATAAATTACAAATCAGATGCTACTGGCTATTTTCTATCATCCTGCTCTACTGCTTTCTACAAATGCAGTGTTAGAGGTCAAATAGAAAGTTTGAACAGCCTAAAAGTCAAAAAACATAAGAAAAACGTGTGTTGGTGAGGATGTACAGAAAAAGGACCCTTCATGCACTCTTGGTGGAAATACAAACTGGTGCAGGCACTTTGGAGAAGAGTATGGATGAAGGGTCCTTAAAAAGTTAAAAATAGAATTACCACATGATCCAGCAGTTCCACTACTGTTTTTTCCCAAAGAATATGAAAACAATCATATGAAAAGACATATGTACCCCTATGTTTACTGCAGCATTATTTATAATAGCCAAGACATGGAAGCAACCCAAGTGTCTGACAGTAGATGAATGGATAAAGAAGCTGTGGTGTGTGTGTGTATGTGTGTCCATCCATCCATACAGTGGAATATCACTCAGCCATAAAAAAAAAATGAAATTTTGCCATTTGCCACAATATGGATAGATATAAGGTAAATGCTAAGGGTAATAAATCAGAGAAAGAAAAATACCATAGGACTTCACTCACCTGTGGAATTTAAGAAACAAAGGAAAAAAGAGACAAGCCAAAAACCAGATTCTCAACTATAGAGAACATTTTGATGGGGGCAATAGGGTAGGGGATGGCTGAAATAGGTCAAGGGGATTAAGAGTATACTTATTATGAGCACTGAGAAATGTACAGAATTATTGAATCAGTATATTATAAACTTGAAACTACTATAACAGTGTATGTTAACTATACTACAATTACTTTTTTAAAAATTTGAACAGCCCTGTTTGTAGCAAAGACTTTAAGCTCATTTAATTTATGTTAGTGCCTTTGAAAGACTATGGCCATAGTATTCCTGAAAATAAATAAAATAGCTTGATAAAGTACAGCTATGTCTTTCTTCTTGAGGAATGCTTTCCTTCTAACTTCCAATACACAATGTGTAAAGAATTCTACTTATATACCTCTTGCATCCTAATAATTGGGTTTTTCTAGTGGAGAACAGATTTTGGAAGAGTAAATATGTGATCAGAAAATTTGCACTTACTGCTCATACAAAACATTTAAACATTTTAACTTGGCCAAAGAGAAGAAATAATTTTACTTTTCATTAAGCTTGTTTGAGGGGAAATACAAAATTCTCAGTCTCAAAACTGCTTTTCATTTCCCCCAACAAACCTTACCCTTGCCAAATTGTTTTACAATAATTGCAGCTTTTTGAATGGTTTTTCAATAGCACTCAAAGATTCATTTTCCTATGAGCATTCATATTACAGTAGTTGAAAAACTTTGTTCAACTAATGTTGAAAAACATTAGTTTGGATGGGTCTGAACATAAACAAGCCTGTGGTATAGAAATAGCATTAATTTTCTTTAATCCCCAGAAGGCAGACAACCATTTTCATGAAATTCCCACAAGCACAATTTTCCAAGTCCTTTGGATTACGATCATTATCCTATAATAAACACACCCTCCCAGTCCATTGTTATATAATTAAAGAAAAACTTCCAACCACACTTCCCCAACATAACACTAAGCTGAAGCTGTTGGTATCTTGCCCACATCCTCTTTGGCACCTACTCTTCCCAAACTTATAGACAGCTTCTAAATTCATGAGGCCATAACTCTAAGCCTGAGGCTCACACTTCACAGGGAGCAGAAAGAATATCTGGAAAGTATTTGACTCCAGGAAAGGCCTTCAACCAAGGACACACAGGAGTTGAGGGCATCCTTACCATTCACATAGAACAACTCTTGAGATGCAGTCTACATAATGTCCCAGAAGACCCACAGCAATAACCTGGTCATTAATTGACCTTAAAGTAGCTTCCTTCTCATGCCCGCCTCACTTCACCACTCCCTTAATTGTGCTTCCTGGGTTACCCCACAATTAAACTCCTTAATTTCATTGTTTCCAATCTTAGGTTCTATGAATTGCCCTAAGGCACATACATTTGCTAAATATGTTCCAAGATACCATTTTTATTCCAAAACTGTGCTTAGTATTTATACAAAAAATAATGACCTTTACATTTTCGTAAGTAATGATCTGGGGTCCCTGAGTGGCTCAGTTAACTGTCTTGACTCTTGGTTTTTGTTCAGGTCACAATTTCAGGGTCCTGATATCAAGCCCCATGTCAGACTCCTTGCTCAGCAGAGACTCTTTCTGAGATTTTCTCCCTCTCCCTCTGTCCTTTCCCCATTCACACTCCCTCTCTCAAATAAATAAATCTTTAAAAATTTTTTTCACAGGTAATGATCTCAAATTCAGTAGATGCCTAAATATCTTTTGGATGCCAACAATGAATGCCAGGTCCTAGGAAAAAAATTGTGAAAAAGGTACCCAGGTACTGCCTTCAAGAATATATTCTCGGGGCGCCTGGGTGGCTCAGTGGGTTAAAGCCTCTGCCTTCAGCTCAGGTCATGATCCCGGGGTCCTGGGATCGAACCCCGCATCAGGCTCTCTGCTCGCCAGGGAGCCTGCCTCCCCCTCTCTCTGTGCCTGCCTGTCTGCCTACTTGTGATCTCTGTCTGACAAATAAATAAATAAAATCTTAAAAAAAAAAAGTATATCCTCAACCCAATAATAATGAATCTTAGATTTCTTTTCTAACGTTTTTTAAAAATGGGGAAAGGTCCTCCATTGTGTCCTCTAAGGGTACACTTTAAGGTCTTATATCCTTCCATGAAAGATTAAACCAGTGGTAACTACCCTTATTTGTTATTATAAAGCCTGATAAAAATCTAATGATATTCTTCCAGAAAGATCCATATACACAGATTCATATACCTGGAACATAAAATTCCAGAGATCTCTCAGTCTTCTAAAACCTCTTAGAGATCTCTGGGCCCAGGTAAAAATCCATGCTGTAGACCAGGGCTATCCAATGGAAATACAACCCAAGGCACATATAAAATCTCAATTTTCAAGTAGTCACATTTTAAAGAAGCAGAAAAGAAAGAGATGAAATTAAGCCAGTATGTCCCAGTATTTAACCCAGTATGTCCAAACTATTATGATCTAAATGTAATAAATATAAAAGTTATTAGTAAACTATTTTTACATTTTTTTAAAATTCTAAGCCATCAAATTCCAGTATGTATTTGACACAGCACATTTCATTCAGAAAGCCACATTTCAAGTGCTCAGTAACCACGTAGACCTACAGGCTACCATATTGGTCAATGCAGCTCTAAAGTAAGAAGTAATGGAAGTTTGTTTTCCTCACCTTCCTCTTTTCCCTTTATATGGTCCTTCTGTCCTTAGAGCATCATCTCACTATGGAATAATTTGCAACTCCTCACCCCATCTCAAGTTAAAATGATCTATTGTCTTTCCCTTTCCTGTTGTAAAATGCTTCTAGCTAGCTCTCCTGTTGATAACTTGAAGACCCATTCATGCATTAGGGTTTAGTTTTAGGATAGGAAATGCAAATGATCGTCCGTTGAAATACCAACTCTGACCATGATCTCATTTCCAAGTTGAGAAAGGGTCTGAGATTGCATTTAGACTCAGTGGGAAGGAATGTTATGATCAACACCTATATTGACCACTGGTATTCAAGGGGATGAATAGCATATGAGTTATATATTTCCTTATAAGAGGTATTTATAATGTATCAGATGTTTCTTTAGGTGACCTTTAAAAAGTAGTCTTCAGTGGAGAAATTTCAGGCACGTGCATTTAGCCATCACTGTGTGCTTTAATTTCTGCAATGTTTTAAGAATTTTGTAGAATATGCAACATGTTAAAATATATCAATATGGATATAAGCATAAATATAGCATCTTCAGAAGGAGAATAAGCCAATTTACAACACAAATTAGAAAAGTATTTTGGGAAGAAAAAAAGAAGCTGAAGAAAATTCTATGGCCAAGTTTTTGTGCTAGCAAGAATCAGCAATGTCACTAGAAATTATTTTCTGACCCCCTTTTTTGGGCTGTTACTGATGTGGCCCTCATCCATCCACCCATTCTTTGATTTCATGACAACTTCATCAAGTATATTGGAGAGGAGAAATTGTTCAGTGGGCAGATGAAGACCCCGTGGAATAGGAAAGTGATTGGGACTCCCAATCAGAAGAGTATTTGTGACCTCTGGGGACCTTCCTTTCATTTTTTCTGCCAACACTTCTATCACAGTCTCTTCTCCAGAAAGGCGGATACCAACTGCCTATAGGGAGTTATCCTGTTCACTATGTGTCTAGAGTTCAAAACCTCCAAGTGGCCTTTTGTTCTCAAGAGCAGAATGAGGTACTTAACTGGTTCCATGGTAGTTAAATCTCACTTATGTTTTCCCTTTCATGTGCTAAGGAGATATATCCAGGCCTCTTCCCCTGCCCTTTACAAACTAAATAAATTAATTTTCTCTTTTACTGTATTTTTAAGTTCTTTCCTAAGGTTGGGCCAATGAAAAACAGGTGGAAAGAAATTCTTTGAGGTTAAAGGACTAGAAATATTTACTTCCTGCTGAGTTAACTATATGCCATTCAATGTAACAGAGAAGCAATCAGAACCCAGATGTCAGCTGGGTTCACCCAGACCTCTACAATTGAAATAAAATTAGTTGGAGCTCCATGTAATGAGTGATGGGATACCTGTCTACTGTCCATAATGCTCTGCAAATTTGGGAGGTGGTGTGTATATCTCTACTAATCACCTCTGGCTGCAAATTCCTGATTCTAAGAAATTAGTTTATAGATTTCTTTACTGCAGTATTTTTAATCCAAGACTCTCCATAATGGATATAACCCACTATTTTCTTTATTCCCCCCAATTCCACTAGCACTGGACTACATATACAGCAGACAAAGGGTGGTAAGGCAGCAGGAGGAAGACACAGAGGTTTTACAGAAAATACCTTAGAAATCCATGTATGACATCCCTGTTTCATAGAATATGGTACAAGAATCCAGCAGGGATTTTGTTTGATCCTCTGTATTGTTTGGTCCCATCTCTTCTTTCTCCATCTTCCTCATTTCTCCCTTGCTCTATGTTCCATCATTTAAGTATCCCTAAGTTTATTATATAGAATCAGCTAGTTCTCCTACATCCCGGTGAAACACCTGATCATTCTATCATTTATCTCTCTATAGGCAAGTGAAATTCCCTTCTGGTCTCCACTGTTTAAGTAACAGAAAATTGTGTTTATTTTCACCTAGTCTTTGAAGAGGTTCCCCAGAAGCAAATTTTGGGATGAGGATTTATTAAGTAACTTCTTAATAAATAATCTCCAGGGAAAATAAATAAAGAGGTGCCAGAGGAGCCTGGTAAGCATGATAGGAAGGGGAGGAAGCCAAACAAAAGTGAGATCTCATGCAGAATCTCTGAAAGGCAATGTTCATCTTGACCACCCCCACCCCCACCCCCCAGGAAACATGGAATTGTGAACTGTACCTGAGATTTGTCCTCACCAGGGAGCACCCCCGAGTCACTGGCTAAGCGCCACCCAGGCACCCCAGGCATATGAATGCAGACTGGCTCAAGGAGCCTCAGGAAAGACTTCCAAAGATAAGCTGTGGGTGCTGGTTGTTGGAACCAAAATCATATGGGAAAGAGTATGCAGATATGTTAAATATGAATCCAATGGCATCTAAGTAGAATACCAACAATGCACTTGACACCCTGCTTCCTAAGAAATTTTTAAGCAGTTGGAATTTTCTTTATATTTTTTTTCCTCCATGTTTTCAACACATTGCATTACACAGTACCCCACTCTCCATTTGTCTTTCCAGAAAAATTTACTAATCTAATGTCATGTAACCTCATTATCTTGATGTGTCCAAAGCAACAGGTCTTAATTTGATCTTCAAGCCCATATACCTGGATATTAACTTGTGGCACATCCAGGTAACATTCATACTTTGCTTAATGCCTATCTTATAAATTGTAGTCTAAGGAAATGTTCCACTAGAAGGGTGTCAAATTATACACAATGTAGTACAAAACAGAAGAATAGTCTTGTGTAGGTAGACTCTTCTAATGAAATAATTGAATCCTTTATGCCCATAGCTAATCCTTGTTAGAGGTAGAAAAATTAGTAATAACCACTTCTCATGGATCACTATATGCCAAGCACAATGCTAAGATAACTGTTTCATTTAATCCTCACAAAAGCCCTATGAGGTATTTGCTATCCCCATTTTATGGAGATTGAGGGAAACTGTGGCTTGAAAAGTTGAAAGAGCTTGTCAAAGAGCTAAAAACTAGCAGACTTAGCATTCAAACCCCCAAAAGTTAAAACTAAAGATTTTGCTCTTCTCCACAATGCTATCTTGCCCTCAGCAGATAATTTATGTTACTCTCAAAACCACAGAACAAATCAATAACCAGATGTTACAGGTAATAGAAGAAGCAGAAGTTTGGCACTGTAAGGTGTTCATGGAAACTCTAATGGACAACTCATATTTGAGCTCCTTAAATATAAATGTGTGTCTGTGTTGTGCATTGCTCTCTCGCTCCCTTGCTCTCCCACTCTCTCATACACATATCCCTACTTTTTACCTTCATCCCATGGGAATGCAAGATTAACTCAGATAGAAGACTTAAGTTCAAAATAACCTTCTGAAGAACACTTTGTAAGTCCCTATTCCTCTAAACTAAGAGAAACTAAAGAAAAGGAGAAAACAATATCCAACTTCTCCTTATTTTTCAAAAATCTGAATCAACAAAGAACTGTATCTCTGCAACTTACAGAAAACTGTGTGAGCACTTGCACGTTTTAAGTATCTCTCCACTGTATAAATTTTCAGAACACAGCATTTCTCAAAAAAATAATTCCTAAAATATTATAAAGCACAGAAGAATTGAGACATAATGTTTGTTGCTTCTGGGCAATTGACAGCTGCAAAATGATATGTAGAAAATGAAAAATGACTTCCAGAGCCTTCTGAAATGATACCACAATGATGTTTAATAAAAATCGCATCAATGTTAAAGAAAGTGATTATTGCTAGTTGACCTTTTACCTCAAACTGCACTATTTTTAATAATGTTTAAAACATTTCAAAGGAAGCATTACAATATATTTTATTTTATGGCTTTTAATAGTTTTCATGAAAACCTTTCATTTTGATGAATGGCAAAAGAAGAAAATACAGAGCATGATTCTAGATATTTTAATGGCACCTCCATCTGGATGAGCTATGAGCCACAGAATTATGCAGTTGGAGATTGTTGCTCATCCATTAGAATCTTGTGATTAAGCAACCAAAAATAAATGTGAAAAGAGATGTGATGATTTGTAAGATCCATGGAAATAGCTGTTGTAACTCAACTTCTTCTACGTGAGCAAAAACTTCTGATTTCAGAAAGCTAATTAGGAACTCTCTAATATTTGCTTTCTAGAAGGAAAATATAACCTGATTTCTAAAACACTAAGGGAGATAAACATGGTCATGTTCCTTAATCTTAGCCATAGGAAACTATAAAGGTCTAAAAGGATGTGTGTATTAGGAGATGAGGAACAGAGAAGGAGAGTAGATTTAGACCTTCTTATATTTTAACAAACGGGAGCTAGGATTTTCCCAACAACTATATCCATCCGTGTTCCAGGTACTCTGCTTGTATAACATATTTCTCTCAAATGGTACCATGTTATACAGCAACAATTTATGATGCTCATGAGTTCTGCAGATCAGGAGTTCAGGCAGGAAACAAGGAGAATGACTGCCTCCGTTCCATCTGCCTCAAGTGGATGACTCTAGGCTGAGAGGCAGAAGTCAGCAATTTTTCTGTGAAGAGGCAGATAGTGTTTTCAGTTTTGCTGGCCATAAATACACTCTCTGTCATGACTATTCAATTCTGCTGCTGTAGAGTAGAAGCAGCAATTAGTAATACATAAACGAAAGCATGTGACTGTGTCCGAGTAAAACTTTATTTACAAAAACAGGTGGCTGGATTTGGCTCCCTGAGATCCTGGAAGGCTCACTGACTTGCATGTCAGGAGACTGATGCTAGCTGTCAGCTGGGGGGGAAGGGGGGTCCCAGTTCTCTTACATGTGAATCACTTCATGTAGTTATCTTCATGAATTATCTGGGATACTTCCAGCTCCCTCTCAGCATGGAGGCTGGGGATGTGAAGACTGAGCGAAAGAAGGAGAGAAGGTGAACCGCATGGAAGCCAAATCAAAGGCATCCTGGGGCATGATTTTCACTGCATTCTATTCATTGAAACAGTCACAAATTCCAACCCAGTTTCAAGGAGAGGGGAAATAAGGGACCCTCCTCTTGATGGTGAGTGCCAGATTTTGAGAAGGGCATGTGGGACTGGAAATATTTCTCTGGCCATTTGGGGGAAATATAAACTTCCACTATTTCAGTCAACATACATACCAATAAATATACCTGCTGAATCCCACACTGGACAATTGGTGAAGAAATGTCAGTATCTTCTTTGAAAAAAGACCAAAAAGGGGTGAAAATACAGTTTTTCAAACAGATTTGCAAAGATAATATAATGTATGCGATTACTGAGATATGAACCAAAAACAAAACACGAAGGAAGTACAAAAATAAAAAATGCTGCTACACAGCTTTATGTTGCAACATTTATCTGGATCTAAAACAGAGGTCAGCCAACTACAGTTCATAGCCCAATTCTGGCCCACAGATCATTTCATTAATAAAGATTTATTGGCACATGTCTGTGAAATAAATACATAAAATCTTAGAAAAAAAAAGATTTATTGGCACACAGACATTATCCTTCACTTAAGTGTTGCCTCTGACTGCTTTTGCACTACAACATCAAGGGTAAATAGATGCAACACAGACTGGCTTGCAAAGCTGAAAATATTATCTGGTCCATTAGAGAAAAAGTTTCCAACCACTGATCTTGAAGTTTAAGCAGGACACGGAGGGAAGGGAAAAGAGTGAGAAACATGTACAATGGTGAAAAGTCCTGCAAAGGCCAAGGCTCACTCAAATGACAATTCCTGAGTTAACTATGTCAACTGAGAACTATTCAAGGAGTTCTTCAACATTCCAACATGTTACTTATGGCAGGGGTAATGAACATTTATAACCTTGTGGGACACCTTACATCTGCGTATGCATAAGAATTCAGAGATTCCTAGAAATCCAGGGGGGGAAAAATGCTTAATTATATCTACCAGAGATACAGAAAGGAAATCAAAACCCACTAACACATCTGCTATATAAATGCCATCTTAAACATACACCTTCTGAAAGGTTCAGATCTGATCTGAAAGGTGCTGATCTCAGGTGGGAACAAAATCACATTTCCCCTATCCATTCCTCTTGTTTTTTGATACTTTTCTCTCCCACCTCTACCTTCCTTCCTTGCAAATAGCATGAATTATGGAATTAGAATACACAGGTTTTAATTCTAGCTCTCCTATGAACTACAGTATAATCTTGGGTGAGATACCAAATTTATCTATGTCTCAATTTTTTCTTCTCTAAATGAGAAAAATAACAGGATATTCTTTAGGTATTAAGCACTCAAGTTGTAGTACCCGGCTTTATACAAGCATGAAATAAATGTAGCTTTTTCCCCACTGCACTGAAGCTCTTTGTCCTCATCAACTGCACAAAGTCTAGCAGAACAGGGTTTTTTTTTTCCTTTTAAATGAAAAGAAAGACAGTCAGGTTAATAACTCAATGAATTTTTCCTTTTCCGTTTACTAAAACACGAATGACCTCTCTACTAAGCCTTGCCAGTTTACAGCCTGCACTGCCCACTTAGGCTCTTCATGGCACCAATACTCCCATGTTCTGAAATTAGTAGAAATGTTTCCGTATGAACTATAGCACCTGCCTTCTCTCTGACCCTGCCTCACATCATGCCCACCTGGAGCACTTCACTCGACTGCCTGAGCCTTCCCTCAGTTCCTCCAACCCATGCTCTGCCCTTTGTTCTCCTTCCTCTGTTCCTCTATATTCACCAACTTGACCCCCAAACTCACTCTTCAAGACTCAATGCAAATAGCCCTCCCTCAAACCTGCCTTCCCTGACCTCCTCCCACACCAAGCTAGGTAGAAGCCCCTCTTGCCTTTTCTCACAGAACCCAGGATTTTGCTTCATTACACTTAACAAAATGTACCTTTGTCATGTATTTGTATGTGTGTTTAATTAATGCTTGTCTCACTCTCTAGACCAGGAATCGACAAACTTCAGCTTGAGTCTAAATCCGACCAAAAGACTGCTTTTCCAAAGCACACGAGCTAAGACTGGTTACATTTTGAGTGGTTATGTAAGTATCTGCACAATATCCTTGATTTGCCTCTTGACTCACAAAATCTGGTCCTTTGCATAAAAAGTTTGTTGACCTTGCACCAGACCATACCTCTCTCTTACAAATTTCTATTTGTCAGACATCTGGCACAGTGCCTCTCATGGAAGAAAAATGGATTAGACAGATGAGTAAATAACCAGTTAAAGATAATTAAAGTTTTTACAAGTTTTCATTTTGAGCGCACTATGTGTGCAGGACATCATTTGCTGAAGAAACACTGATTATGTGAACAGAGAACAGTTTTAACATATTTTTTTTAAGATTTTTTTTTTTAATTTATTAGTTAGAGAGAGAGAGCGAGCACAGGCAGAGAGGCAGGCAGAGGCAGAGGGAGAAGCAGGCTCCCTGCCGAGCAAGGAGTCCGATGTAGGACTCGATCCCAGGACGCTAGGATCATGACCTGAACCGAAGGCAGCCACTTAACCAACTGAGCCACCCAGGCGTCCCAGAGAACAGTTTTTTTTTTTTAAAGATTTTTTTTTTAAATTGATTTGACAGAGAGAGCTCACAAGTAGTCAGAGAGGCAGGCAGAGAGAGAGGAGGAAGCAGGGCCCCCGCCGAGCAGAGAGCCCAATGTGGGGCTCGATCCCAGGAACCCGGGATCATGACCTGAGCTGAAGGCAGAGGCTTTAACCCACTGAGCCACCCAGGCACCCCAAGAACAGTTTTAAACCAAAGCATTGCTGATTGGTGCCATCTCTGAAATAACATACCTTGCTGATTAATTATGAAAGATAAATCTGTAAATGTTGAGGAGAATGAGCTCTACACCTCTGCTCTTCTGGTTTTTAAACCTCTGCTTCCTGCTGAAATGCCTTTTCCCTCCATCTACCAAAGCTTCACTCATTATTCAACACCAACTTCAGCCCCCAAGTTTCCCAAAGCCTTCTAATCTAGATTTGGATGACTACAGTCATACGCAGTCTCTTCAGATCCCTTAAGGCCACTGCTTTTAAACTGGTGTTTCAGAGTCACCGCCATCATCATCATCTGAGATGTGCTCATAAATATATAGGGGGGGATGCCTGGGTGGCTCAGTTGGTTAAGCCTTTGCCTTTGGCTTAGGTCATGATCCCAGGGTCCTGGGATTGAGCCCCGCATCGGGCCCCTTACTCAGCAGGGAGCCTGCTTCTCTCGCTGCCTCTACCTGCCACTCTGCCTGCTTGTGTGTGCTCTCTCCCTCTCTCTCTGACAAATAAATAAATAAATAAAATCTTTAAAAAAAAAAGAAGAAGAAGAAAGAAAGAAAGAAATATATAGGGGGCTCCAGCCCAAGCATCAATGAATTACAAATCCCAAGGAACGGGGGTGCAGGACAACAATCTGTGGCATAACAAGCTGTCCAGGTGACTCTGCCTGTAGGCAGTAACTCCTAATCCTAGTTACATATTATGATCACCTTGATACTTCAAAGTTATACCCAAGTCCTCAAAAAAGAATTTAATTTAAAAGGATTGGGGAGAGTACAGCTATGATTATTTTTTTAAGATTTTACTTACTTATTTGAGAGAGAGAGCCAGTGTGAGAGAGAAAGTACAAGCAGGGGGAAGCTGCAGATGGAAGAGAAGCAGGCTCCCTGCTGAGCAGAGAGCCGGATGTGGGGCTCGATCCCAGGACCCTGAGATCATGACCTGAGCTGAAGGCAGACCCTCAACCAATTAAGCCATCCAGGCGTCCCCTCCCACCTATGATTATTTTTAAATACATACATGTATGCATACATATATACAACATACACATACATGTTCCACTCTGGGGTCCTTCTAATGAGCAAAGGAAGCTGAGAACTATTCTTACATGTTCACAGTACAAATCATTTACTAATTTTTACTAAAATGGTCCATAGTTCAGCAGCCTTCCTGTAGAATAATACTTCTTATAGGCATATTAGTAAATGAAATAAAGAAACAAAAATACTGACCAGTATCATACTGACTATATCATAAGCAAAAGAAGAGAAACAACAGCAACAATGCCCAAGAGACCAACTAGAATAAGTCTTCAGGATTGAATTAGCACCTGAACTCTGCAAGCTAGAATTTGCTTGATTCAAATTCATCTAAAACTTGATGCATTCACAAATCACCAGGAATCAGAAAAGGAATAGTATTCAGCTTAGGTAAACTGTGACTTCAACAATTTAAAGAAAAATTATATCACTGATACATAGCTGCCATTTTCACAAATACATTTGTCCCACATAGTATTATAGTCACTTGTTCCAGCTTCCTAAAGTATTGGTTTTATAAGCATCCTCTTCCTTAGGATGGAAATGTTTGCTTTTCAAAATATAACATTGCCTCAGAATCTCTTGAGATACCAGGCAATATATTTGCCAGGAAAACCATCATTTTAATTATTTATCGTGATGGACATAACTGTAAAGAATACAAATCTGGCAGGAGTTTTTTTTGAACTTGACAAATATCCTCTCTTCCCTACATGAGATCAAATTAAACAGTATTTTTAAGTTAATCCAAGATTTGAGGGGAGGGGTGAGGAGGGAGAGCAATGGGAGTATCACCTTTCAGAGAAGCGGTAATGGGCAACAATGCATTAGGTTTAGCTTACTGTAGTCACATAAGAGGGTTTTCCCTGCCAAGTGGTATACCTCCATCATCATCTAAGGAATAATTAACCTTTAAACTAACTAAGTTTAACCTTTAAGCTAACACTGCTCTTTAAAAAATGAACAAGGACAACTCAGAGAGGAAGTGGTGCACAGCTAGAATGACTTCCTGAGGGGTAACAGAATTTGGCCAAGACTTCCAGTGTAGTTCCTCCCCAGCACTTTGTCTTCAGACAAAAGACCTTCAATGACAAGATCCATCACCTTTGTCCATGCTGTTTCTTCTCTAAAAAATACCACTTCTTTCTCCTAACCCTGATCTCTTCTGATCAGTTTCTCCTCCCCAGAGAGCCTTTTCTCAACCAGTGTACATGAAGCCTTCTCAAACTGTGGTGATGGACCAGATTTTTCTTTTTTTTATTAAATCCATCATAGATCAATACTTTTATAATAACTAGTAAAAATTAACTACTAGAAAAATTATATTTTAAAAAAGCATATCAGATGTTCAATTTTTTGAAAATGACATCAACAGACATAAAATGACTCTGACCAAACTGCTACAAAACTTCCTTCACGTTACTATCAGTATTTGAACTTCTCTCTGGCTGCCTAGTAAAATACAGTTTGTGAACCAAGATCAATTGGTCAGCCACATTTTGAGGGGCTATGTTTAGATAGTCCAGGTCTTTTCTTCTGTTTTTCCCTATAGTCTACAGCAAACGTCTTGGTAACTTCTCACACAGTTATTTTGTAAGGGCCTATTTAGCCAAAACGGCTCCATTTCAGTTGAACAGCCACTGTGGTGTTTATGTAGTAAAACTTAAACTGTCCCTGCCCCCCTTCCGCAAGGCACTACCGCTCCCCACAGGGGACTTACTTAAAAACAAGTCCCAGAAACCAGTCCCAGATAACAAAGCCCAGATACAAGGGTGGGTCAGGCCTGGTGGAGGTATCCAATCAGTGGGGCGCGCATACTGTCTCCCTAGCTACCAAGGTGTGTGGACCACGCCCTTTGGGCATCAATTCTAACCAAGGTGATAGGGTGGTAGTTCAAATGCCTACTATGGGGTAAATTGTAACTCAATTGGTCACTTATGTGTGACCTAGCCTGACTGTGCAGTTTTCTCTGTGTCATTGGCCACCTGTGCGTGGCTAGGCCCAACCACATGGTCTTTGCCCTTAAAAGCCAGTCTGTAAGGCAGAGAGGGGTCGCTTCTTTGTAAGAGAGGGCCCTGGCTGGTCAGTTTGATTCTTGATGCGAAATAAAGCTTTGCTTGACCTTCGCTTTGTATCAGTCTCACTCCTTTGATTACGGACCCAACAATTTGATCTCCTGAATAGGTCTTATAATTTAACTATAGGAAAACTCTCTCTCTTCTTCTTCTTTTAAGATTTTTATTTATTTATTTGACAGAGATAACACAAGCAAGCAGAGTGGCAGGCAGAAGGGCAGAGAGAAGCAGGCTCTCCACTGAGCAGGGAGCCCAATACAGGGTTCGATCCCAGCTCCCTGGAATCATGACCTTCCAGCCACTTAACCAACTGAGCCACCCAGGCGCCCCTTAACTATAGGAAAACTCTTAAAAATAAAGTTGGTGACGTTTTCATCAAAGGACTCTTTATAAGGTTTCCTCAACTTTAGCAATCCAAACAAAAGAAAACAAAACATCTTCCTCTCCAATGAATTAACCAAACTCAGAAATATGTATATCCCACAGTAGGTAAAAAGGAATGATTCATCCTCTGATTCAATAAATATCTTTTCTATTGCTCCCCAAAGAAAGTTCTGAGAACACAAGCCCCACAAGATGTTGCATGTAAACATAGTTCAAGTATACTTTCAGAAACAGTCACTGTTCACAAAGTACTAGGTATGAGGAACTCGCAAAGATGATGAATCATTCTTTACGTTCAGAATCTAATGATATTTCTGGTAGTCAAGTTTCCCCAGAGAAACAAAACCACCAGGATGGGTATATGTAGAGAGATTTATTGTAATGAATTGGCTCATCTAACTAGGGTGGCTGGCAAATCCAAAATCTATAGGGTGGGCTGGCAGTTTACAGATCCGGGGAAGAGCCAGTGTTGCAGTGCGAGTATGAAAGCTGTCTGTTATAGAATTCCCTACTATTCAGGGAAGGTAGGTCATTTGTTCTGATCAGGCTTTTAACTGCATGAAGCCCACACAGATTATGGAGGGCAATCTGCTTTACTCCAGGTTGGCCAATTTAAATGCTAATCCCATCCAAAAACACTTTCACAGAAACTTTCAGAGCAATGTTTGAGCAAATCTCTGAACTCTGCAGCCCAACCAAGTTGACACACAAAAATAAGCATCATGATATCCTAATTGGAGCCATAAATTATAAACGTAAGAGACAACAAGGCAAGGGAGAATGAGTTAAGAGTCAATGAACAGAACAAACTATGGCTTCTTCCCATTGCACTTAGGATAAGGACCAAATTTTTAACAAGACCTTCAAGGCTTTGCATTCCCTGGGGCCCAGTTAGTTCCCTGACAAGCCATGTCTAGCATCACTCTATCCCTTTTTTTCTGATCTCCTCAATGCTTTCTTTCAATGCCTCAATCATTCTTTGTCCCCTCCCATCATGGGACATAAATCCTTTTCCTCCTTCTAGAACACTGCCCCTGCCTCACCACCTTACCACATCCTTTCATCTTTCACCTCCTACTCATCTTATACTCTGAGTTCAAACATCACAGGGAATCCTCTGATCTTGAACCCAAAGCTCCAGCCTGGGTCAGGATACTTTATTTACTTTCTCATTAAACTGTGCTCCTCCTCTTCATTGCACTAATACCAATTTGTATCCAGATTCATCATTGTGATTAGTTGCTAACTGTCCATCTTGCTCCAGTAGACTGTTGGCTCCACAAAAACTAGGACTCTTGGGTTCTGCCCAACCATTGTAGCCATGGTAACTAGCTCACCATTCTGTCCCCAGAAAAGCAGACACCTAATAAATACATGTTGATTGAATAAATGGATGAATAAACATCAGAAACAGAATGCAAAATGTTTCATATGTTTGCATAGCTATTCAGGATAAAAAAAAAAAAAAGTGGGGGACAAGGAGAAAGTAAGTGAAGTTGCTAGGAAAAAAACAAAATGAAGTTTCCTCAGAACATTAAAAATAGAACTACCATATGATTCCTGGGTATAGAAATGAGCCTTGAACAATGCAGGAGTTAAGGACCATTAGCAGATTAGTCTGCTCTGGGGCACATAAAGGCATGGTTTAAAAGAGCAACTAGACTTTATAAAGGAACCAGCTCCTTGGTGCCTGCCAAAAAAAAGGAAAAAAAAAAAGAGTATGGAGTTTCCTCAAAAGATTAAAAATAGAAGTACCATATCATCTAGTAAATCTACTAGTGGGTATTTACTCAAAGAAAAGGAAACCACTAATTCAAAAAGATACCTACTCCTCTATGATCACTGCAGCATCATTTGCAATAGCCAAGACAGGGAGGCAAGCTGAGTGTCCACAAACGGATGAATGGGTAAAGACGATGTGGTGTAGAGATACAATGGACTGTTACTTGGCCATAAAAAAGAATGAGTTCTCGCTAACTGTGACAGCATGGTTGGACCTAGATTATTATGCTAAGAGAAATAAGCCAGAGAAAAACAAATATCATATGATTTCCATACACAAAACAGAAAGAGACTCATAAATATAGAGAACAAATTGGTGGTTATCAGTGGCGAAGGAGGTTGGAGGATTGGAAAAATAAGACACTAAGAGATACAAACTTTCAGTTGTAAAATAAGTAAGTCAGGGATGAAAAGTACAGCATAGGGAACATAGTAATATCATAACAATGTTGTACAGTGACAGACGGTAACTACATTTATTGGGAAGAGTGCTACATAACGTATAGAATTTTTGAATCTCTATGTTATGTGCCTTGAAACTAATATAACATAGTATGTCAGCTACACTTCAGTAAAAAAAAATTTTTAATGGTTACAATAATAGATTTTATATCGTGTATATTTTACCACAATGAAAATTTATTTTTGACAACAAAAAAAAAGGAAAATCGTAAGGGAAAAGACATTTACAGTACCTTACCATATTTATTGAAAAAACATGTATAATTGGACTGATGCAATTCAAAACCATGTAGTTTAAGGGTCAACTATATATCCAGAGGAAATGAAAACAGGATAGCGGCATAATTCACAACAGCCAAGGAATAGAAGCAACCTAAGTGTGTGTCAGTGGATGGATGGGTAAAGAAGTTATAGTACATACATACAACAAAAAATTATTCAGCCCCAAAAAAGAAGAAAATCCTGTTATTTCTAAAAAACATGGATACAACTTGAGGCCATTGTGCTGAGATATGTTAAGACAGAAAGAGACAAAAATTGTATAATGTCACATACATGTGGAATCTAAAAAAGCTAAGCTTGTAAAAACAGACTAGAATGGTGGTTAGCAGGGGCTGGTGGTGGGTAAACTGGGGAAATGTTGATGAGAGAATACAAAGAGGCAACTATAAGAAAAATAAGTCCTGGAGATCTAATGCACAGCATAGCGATTACAATACTGTATGATATACTTCAAAGTTGCTAAAAGACTAAAGTTTAAATGTACTCACCACAGAAAAGAAATGATAGCTCTGTGACAAGATAGAGATGTTACCTAACACTACCAGTGGTAATCATATTGCAATATATAAATGTGTCACATCAACACATTGTACACCTTAAACTTACACAAAATGTCAATTACATCTATAAATAAATAACTACATACCTAGATATCTATATACACAAATAGCAATACTATGAGTAAGGTTCCTTTCTTATCTGTCAGTAATATTCTGTCAGCAAAGGAAGGCACCTATGTGTTTTAAAGATAAACCAGCTGTGTGTCTCTCTCTATTGTAGTAGAGTAAGATTCCTAAAAAGACTTCTTTCCCATCTCTCATTTCCCAAACCAACATTAGGTCATAAAGTCCTTCAAAATCACTTGGCTTTTGTTTATTTATATTTTTAATTATCTTGTTGGCATTTTGTTCACATCATTTTAAAAAAATGAATGCTCATTAATTTTTGAGATTAAAGATATAAATCTGAAAGGTAGCTGTATAATAACACACCAGCCAGAAAAAAAGGACAATACAATTTAGTAATATTACTAGCACACTAAAAATATCAGCTATTGCCCATGTATGTCAAAAGATGACAAGGACAATAAAGTTCAAAAGTATTATACAATAATAACACACCCAGAAGAACAGCAAATGAGGCCTCTTTTTAAAAAACTGCTTTCAAAATAAGGGTGTGTTGTTGCAAATTACGGTATCAAGAAAGCAGTAAAAGGAACTGAATGCTCTAAAGGTTTGTAAATTAAAGCAAAAAAATGAGAATTTTAAGTATCATTTATTATCCTGGTTTAACAGCGGTTCGGAAAGTAAGTCACAATTACCAACTTAAGTTGCAGAAAAACATGAGAAGAATCAGACTCCAAGAAGGTACTGCTGATGAGGGAAAAAAAATATATATCCATCAAAGGCACCCAGAAAGGTTTTCTGTTGTTGTTTCTTTAAATCTGGATGGCAGGATTAAAACTAATTTTATCTCCTTTTGGAGGACTTACTGCATTCTTAGTTTTCTAAATTTGAAAAAACATGTGGAAAAATAACAAAGAAGCAATTTAAGTATAAAGACACAACATATTTAAAGTTGTGAAGTTTCTAAGCCAATACTTCTCCAGATTGGCAGAAAACACTTTCTATTCATTTTCTTCATTTGCTTCCTTCACATACTGTGTCTGAGAATCCACCAAGTCCAGAACATTGTCCTAGATCATCTCAATGCAAAGGTGCCCCCAGACTCTTCTTGCTATCTTCCCTCTGGGGCAGGAGATAAGGACACTGACTATAGTCCTGAATACCAACACCGGGATTTTGTCCTCCGGCTGCTGCTCCTAAATTCTATTAGCCACAATCTCTATTAAACACACACTGTGCTTATCCATTCAGTAAACATTTACTTACTGAGCACAGCTCTGGGTCAAGTACAGTGCTAGGCACTTTGCACATGGCAATGACCATGGGAGAGACAGGGCTTGCTTACAGGGAAATCACCAGTACACCTACAGATGAAATGTAAAAACCTGAAGGATTTTTCAAAGTTGCACTCATTTCTTGAAGTAATACTTTTGTCTCTATTGAATATTTGTTTCCTGATGACTGTTACTCAATGAGTTCAATGGCTGAATGAGCAATTTATCAGCTAGGATTCCATTTGCCTGAATGCAGCAAAAAGCCTAAATACTGTGGCTTACCCGTCTGGGCTTTATTTTTCTCACAAAGATAAAACAACAAGATAGTTCGGAACTGACACAATAGCTCCTTGATGCCTTCAGAGACTCAGGCTCCTTCTATCCTTCTATCTTTCCATGTTAACTTCAGTAATGGTAGTTCTATAAGAAAATGCAGTATCTATCAGTATTTTTTACTAACAAAGGTAAAAACAGGAGTCATTTACTAGTTAATGTCCACTTAAGCAGAAAAGAAATATCTAAAAGCATAACTTTAATCCCTTATCCAGGATTGATGATTTAAATAATACTTGAAGGAGATAAAATATGTTAATGTGTTGTTTATGTATGAGTAGGCACCATAGGTACAGATAACCAATCAGGACATTTGGCCAAGTATTACAAAACAGCCACAATGCTTAAAGTCACCAGGCACTCCCTATTGATAGCATCCTGCAAGGGTTTTCTCTGCATTCTTTCATTTCTCCCATCACAGTTTGGCCAGCCAGGGCCCTAGCATGAAACAGATGGACAGCCAAATGAGCCTTCATTAAAGGCATTGTTTACAAAAGAGTCAGCAGGGTTAAAGAGGTCAACAAAGTATAGTGCAAACCTTCACCATCCTGCAGCAGAAGAGGCCAAGGGTTGAGTGATGCTCTGAGAACCCAGAAAGAGCAGGTCTGGCTGTAAGAGGATGCCAGGCAGCAAGATGTAATTTTCTGGGAGGGCTGCAGCTAACCTATAGTGACCCCAGGGGGAGTGAGTGGGAGAATACAATCTACTTATGTCACTCTCTTTCAGCACCTAGATCACCATTGGCACTCTCCATTGTCTGAACCCAGCTGGAAAGCAGAGGACAATAGAATGGGTCAACTTCCTGGGCCACATTGCAAAATGGGAAGAGAGGAAAATGGAACCAGAGAAACAAACAAATGATCTCCAGAGTAAGCCCTATAATGTAGGTACCTTTGTTGTTCCTGATTTACAGATGTATAAACAGAAGCTGAAAGATGTTAGCTCACTCACCTGAAGCCTGAATCTGAAACCTCTTCTGACTTCAAAGCCCCAACACTCAACCATCAGGATATCCACCACACCATTACTCAAGACAGACTTTAATAGCCAAACAGAGTAACATGATTGAATTTCTATCCCTTGTCTCTGAGATCTAAGAGACAGGATGTGTGAATGGTTTTGTTTTGAATAGTTTATCCCAGATTCAAGTCTGCATTGAGAAATTGTCCTCAAATCATCCTATCACCTGAGCTATAGACAGGTGGTTCTCAAAGTCTGGTACCTAGATCAGCATCAACAGTGTGGCTTACTGATATTGAGTTAGATGTATAAACGCACCAAGCTCCTAACCTACTGACTCAGAAACTCTGGGCTGAGGCCTGCCATTCATATTTAACGTTCCCTCCTGATGACTCTGACTCATGCTCAAGTTTGAAAACCACTGCAATAGATGTTCTAGCTTCAAAAACAGAAGACAAAGTCTAACCACTTTGCAGGTTACTTCTCCCAACCCTCTCGACATCAGCAGTCATACTCAGGAGGACCCTTCACAGCTTAACACATCAGATATGATGGTGCTGCGTTCATGTGCAAATGGGGAAGACACGAGGGTCTGAATCCAGGCAAGCAGAAGGCATGACTGTGGTCCTGGCTGCTGCCCTATTTTTCAGTTAACCTGAAAAGGCCTAATTCAGGGGAGAAATGGTCACCCTTGCTGAAGAGAAGAAAAGGGGAGTGAGCTGTAAGCAGCTCTAATCCTCTTCCCAATAAGCTTTGCGTTTTGTCATAGTTCGGGAGGGATTGTTCCCTGCTTCCCGGGGGACAAACTGGGACATGCCACTATGCCACTTTGCACACAAATACGATCATTCTGAGCAGAGCTTCCATTTTTAGATTCCTGGTAATCACATTGACAGACTCCTGTGTGTTAAATAATCACTTCAAATCCCTGCTTTTGCTACCGTTCCTCATGCTGTGAAATACTTCTTACACTTTCCAGTACACCAGGGTCACCTCAGGAGTTTGTTAAAATGAAGATTCCCCTCCCAAGGCTTCATCTCCAAGACTAAATTCATGTGCTGGGGTAAGGCCAGAGATCTGCATATTCAACAAACTCCCTAGATGATTCCAGAGTATCTGTTTTAGAGACCAAACTGGGTAACACTGGATGGTCAAAGATGCAGGCTCAAGAGTTGGACAAACTAGGATCCATATTCCCAGTATACCTCTGCAACATCTATCAACCTGGCTATGTTGACCTCTTTGCATCTCTGATTGCTACTTTGTAATTTGGGATTATTTAAAGAACCTTTATCATAGACTTGTTCATAAAACCTAAAGAAGAAATTCCATGCACAGTACTTAGCACAGTGCCTAGCACATAATAATAATTCATTAAATATTAAATATTGGCCACCATTGTCCTGGTGCTGCCAATGATGATTATCACCATCATCTAAATTACATTCATCGGGAAAGAAGGAAGAAGACATGGCTGTACCTCTTTCTACCGATGTGTGTGAATTCTAACCTGGGTTGCCTCTCTGTAATAAGCTTCATAGAAAATCAAATTAAATTTAAAAAGGTCACCCCCTCCCCCATTGTGTGGATGGGGGATATAATGTAATGCCTTATTAGGGGGCTTCAGAGGAAGGGAAACAGTCAGCCATGTCTTAGCTCACAGCCAGGGGGAAGTGAGGATGGGAATAATGGAGGGAGAAGGAGAACTGGCATAGCTGGAACCTACAGGATGTTCTTGGAGCTGTGGAGAGTGATAATGACAGTGAATAAGCTTTATCAGAGTGTGAAGTACAAAGTGAACCTAAGAGATTACTCTCAAACTTTAAATTCAAAAGAAACTCTTTGGAAAATAGAAGTTTTTGACATTTCAAATGACCTATCACTTCCCTCAATTATCTTCCCCTTCCCAAGGACTAAACTTAAGAAGATAAAAGGAATTTTATGAGGGAGAAGAAAAATATGGACATATGGGAATTTTTAAAAAATATCTTATAATTTCAGCTCATTTTCTTGCCAGGTTATTAGACCAAGAAACTATTCTGCTTTCTTCTACTACACCAAAGCTTACACCTGCTACCACACCAACCATTGGCTCTGCACAAAAAGCTTAGAGGGTTCATTCTTTTCCCTGTTCCTTCATCAGATAATATCCCCTAAAATAAATTTAATGGCTTGTCAAGATTACTAAACGGACAGTCACAATGTAATCCTGTACCTCAGCAGAAAAGTAGTGCAACCAATCTTGGACTTCTTGTTTCCTCATTTATGAGAAAAGAAATCTGCCTGCATCAGCTGAGGACTCTGTGTCCCCTGTGTCTTTGATCCTGTATAAGCATCTGGAGCCATTTCCCAAATAATCAGGCCCAACACATTTCGTTTAGAAGAAAACAATGAATTATTTGAGCCCATGAGTCATTGTGTTATTTGGTGGTCTATGATGATCTTGCTGTCCTTATGTGGACATAGATGATGCAACAAGTTAATAAGGTTTATTTCAGAAGTGTCACTTCCTTTAACAAGGAAGAAGGGAGGAGTAGAGATGAGCTATTTTATGTTCAGCGCAAGTGTCTGTTCACCCCCTTCATGGGAATCCATCGGCAGCTTCTGTGTACTGGAGAACTGTGGAGGGGCAAGGGGAGCACCTCACTGACGATTTCTCCCTGATGAAACCAGAGGTGTGGAACAGCTTTTGAAATAGGAGAACTTGGGGATGCCTGGGTGGCTCAGTTGGTTAAGCAGCTGCCTTTGGCTCAGGTCATGATCCCAGCATCCTGGGATCGAGTCCCACATCGGGCTCCTTGCTCGGCAGGGAGCCTGCTTCTCCCTCTGCCTCTGCCTGCCACTCGGTCTGCCTGTGCTCGCTCTCTCTCTCTCTCTAACAAATGAATAAATAAAATCTTTAAAAAAAAGAAATAGGAGAACTTGGTTTCTCTAGAACTCATCCTCTCTGAAGGATCCTTCACTCTTGTATGACCTCTCTTGTTTCACTGTCATTTAACTTTTCACTTCTCTGTTCTTAGTTCTCCCATCAGCTTTATTTAAAAAATGGGAGTGTAAGAAGTGTATAAGAAAAACCTTACTATTAACTATAGTGCTTTAGACATTGATACATACATAACATGCCTGTAAATAAGTAGAATCATGAGAAATACTTGATATTCAACCATTTTTGACCTTTAAAACTAGCAATTTCACACAGTTCAACCTAACACATACTGTCTTCCTCTGCCTGGAAGCCCCTTCGCTATGCTTTGTTGCCAAGTAACTCCCACTCCTGGTTCAGAAGCCTGGTTTAATTCCTCATTTCAGAGACCAGCTTTCCCTGACAAGGTTAATTCCCTCTATGACAGGCTTGTATGATACCAACCACTGCTCCTTCACAGCTCCTATTTTATTTATAACCTCATATTTTTGTGTAATTACACTAATACTTCTCTCCTTCCTACAATATGATAAATTCCATACAAACAGAATATACTTTTTTGCTCCCCACTGCTTCTCTAGCACAAAGCCTGGCACTTAGTAGGCACCAGTAAATATCTGACCAATGAATAAATGGGCCTCCCCAACCCACATGTATCTGGTGTATGTGACTAGAATATTTCCTTGATATGGCAGAAAAAAAATTCAACTCTCCAGCTTTTCCTATCATTATACAACTTACTAAAGGTAAGTGTCTTCACCAAGTCCACACAGGTGCAATGATTCAGTAATGCTCTATATGATGTTTTGATCTGTATTTGCTTATTACCTTCTTATAGCTTCCTTTCTGCTTTAGTTTCCACTAGCAGGTTCTGTCCAGTTTTAGGCACTGAGATTATTTCCCTTCTGAGCCAGGAAAGATTTAAGAAGTTCTTAACCTCAAATGACTTTGAACATTAATGAATCTGGTGGCTGAGCTTCTGACTTGCCCCTGGGTCTGATAAATTGTCATAATCCTTTTAGTCAAATCCTACCAGCCGCCTTGGTCTCAGAGTCTAGATCTCTGTGTTACTTCAGTCCCGTGTCCCCAACACCTTTCTTCCCTCTTTATCTGCATGTAATCCATTCAGGAGTGCCTATTTTTCTGCCTAATCACAGTCCCACCAGAAACCCCTGTCCAAGGGTCAAAATAAGATACTCAATGGAGTGGTAGTAATTAGCCCAGTTAGATAAATTCAGACAGACTCCAAAGCCTGACTTGCCCTTTTGAAACTTAGGTAGTTCTCCAAACTTTTGGATTATCACATACTTATGTTATTAAGTTGCTACGAAGATTGCATCACAAGAAAATGTCTGTGTGCCTAGCACACTGCCTGGCAATACAAAAAAACACCAGCTAAATGGTGACTGTTATGATCCTTCACTAATAAAAAAACACAGTGACTATATAAATTCTACTTTCTGCCCCAATACCAGAATATCAAAATAAAAACTAAATCGTTTTCTCTCCAAAGCTTTTACTCTATTGCATCATTCATGGCACACAGTATCGCATAAGCAACCAGACTGGGTCAATTAAGAAGCAAGCAGTCATTAAAAACACTGGTAGACAAAATTCTTACTGTTCACTAAAAAAATATTTTGCTTCTAATTACTTTTCTGGAGTTTTCCTTTTAATTGCAATCAATTCTCAGACCCGAATCTGTAGACTGAGGCTTTTGGCAAGCATCATCATCTCCCCACTCTTTGGGGTCTCCAAATCTTCGGCTCTGCAGCTTGGGGCCCATTTGTGAGGAGGCTAATGCTTCTGTCAGAGCAGTCACCAAAACTAATCTTTGACATAAAAATTGGCTCATTTCTCTTGAGAACTGCTGACCAATCTATGGGCATTGGCACCAGTAACTCTCAAATCATGCAGCCATACTCCCTAACTAACCATGCAGGCACTCATCCTACTGATCACACACCCTTTCTGCAAACAAAAAACTCAACTCATGTTTATTTCTACTTTCTTTCAGTTATTGATTTTTCTGGGAAAGACATAATACTGCATTTTGCATCACATAAAACACACTTATGGGAGGATTTGCAAGTTTAAATTGACTTAGTTTCCTTTTTATATCTCTATTTCTCATTTTTTCATGACTTGCCAGGTTTTTTTTTTTGCTCCCTGTGTGGTTTTTTCCTTTTAACTGTTGATTCAGTTTTTAAGAGGTAATCCATTCAACAAGACTTCAACATCAAAATGTACAAAATGGTATACAGTGAAAAGTCTCCCTCCCAAACCATGTAATCACTGTTTCTCATGTTTTACTAATCATGCCAGAGATGTTCTTATTCAGAAACTGGCCAGTATACACATTTTTCTCCCTCCCCCCTTTTTTTACACCAATAGTAGCATGCTATACCTGCTTTATTTAGTTCATTTTTCATTTAAGTATATTTTTAGTAATTAAGTATATTTTTAGTATTTTTCCACATTAACGCATACTGGTCTTCTTTATACTTTTTTATGACTGGATATTCCTCTATGGTAGGAGTATACTATAATTTATTCAGTCAATGCCCTATGATGGACATTTAGGTTAAGTCTAAACTTCAGTTGTCATAATGCTGTAAATGATGCAACAAATACCACTTCATGTGTACTTAATCATAATTTCAGGATACATTTTAGGGGTCTACTTGCTGGGTCAAAGCATGATTATACATTATAAATTTTTACACATACCACAGCCCTCCAAAGGGATGTACAAGTCTACACACTCAGCAATGTGTGTCATTGTCCCTTTCTCATCTCAGTTCACCAACTAAATATATGAACTTCTCAAACTTTCACCAATTTGAGAGGTAAGGAATTATATGACCGTGTAGTTTCATTTACATTTTTCTTATTATGAATAAGGTATAACATCTTTTCAAATACTTATGAGCCACTTTTATTTCCTTGAATCTGACTTGTATATTTGTAAAATTTGGCCTCTTAAATTGACTTGTCTTTTCATGATGGATTTCTGACCTTCCTTTAAATATTAATAATATTAACCCCTTGTCAACAGCATGTGTTGAAAATACTCTTTAATTTGCATATATATATATGCATATATATATGTCTTTTACTTTTCTTGTTGTATTTTGGGGGAAAAGGGACATTATTTTTACTTCTTGTCACCTTTTATGTAGTTTATCATCCTCTTATTCTATAGCTTCAGGATTTCAAATTCATCTTAAGAAAGCTATCTCATCCCATTCCATTCGACCATGATTTTCTTCTAACAATTTTATAGTTTCATTTTTCCATTCAGAACTTTGACCCGTTGGTATTTTTCACAGTGTATGAAGTGTAAGTCCACATTTTCTCCCTAGATGTCTACTTAGTTATTAAATGGTCCAGCTTACCCCAGTAGTTTGAGAAGTTACTTTTCTCAGATATTAGTCTCCTGGTTAAATTAAGTAAATACAATGCTTTTAGACTTTAAATTTTGCACTACTGATATTTCAGTTCATGCACCAGTAACACTTCCTCTCCATTATGAACCACTATTGTATATTCTAATGTCTGGCAATGCTACATTTTTAAAAATATAAACTTTATATCACTTTGTCCAGTTCAAAAAAAGAAACACCAGCCTTTGGGCATTTTACTGAGGATCACATCTAAGTTATGGAGTAGCAGAGAAGGCTCAAGTCTTAATGACTCTTTCCACTCAAGAATATGATATGCCTCTCAATTTGTTCTAATTTTCATCATAAAGATCTCATGTATTTCTTGTAAATTCCTTGGTAGTTTATCTTTTGGGTTTCCATCAGAAGTAGAGTCTTCTTTTTGTTATTGTATATTTTCTTTTTCTTTTTTAAAGATTTCATTTATTTATTTGACAGACAGAGATAGGCAGAGAGCAAGAGAAGGAAGCAGGCTCCCTGCTGAGCATAGAGCCCAGTGCGGGCTTGATCCCAACCTGGGATCATGACCTGAGCCAAAGGCAGAGGCTTTAACCCACTGAGTCACCCAGGTGCCTGTTGTTGTATATTTTCTAAGTGGTTTGTTTCAATATGTGGAAATTATTGACTATGTATATATTTTGATTTTTTTTAATATTTTATTAATTTATTTGAAATAGAGAGTGAGACAGCAGGAGCAGGGGAGCAGAGGGAGAGGGTTAAGCAGACTCCCCACTGAGGAAGGATCATGACATGAGCCCAAGGCAGATGCCTGAGCCACCCAGGTGCCCCCTATGTATATATTTTTAATTCCACTAACTGAATTATTGTTTCTAGTACTTGAACCTCTTACATTTCCTAAGTATACAATCATACTATCTGGAAATAAAAATATTTTATCTCTTCTTTATACATTTTTTTTCATTTCTAATTTTGTTCTTGATCTAATTATATTAGCTGGCACCTATGATGTAATATGAACTATAGCAGAGCACATAGCAATGACACTATCTAACACAAACCAATCCTGACTTCAGTGGGAAAGCTTCTAGTGTTTTCTCATTAGGCATCATGTTGGCTTATAGGATAAATTCTTTCATAAAATGACATTTCATCAAATTATTTAAAAAATATATAATCTTATTGATTGTATTTACCCTGAATGGAAGTTGAATTTTATCAAATGTCTTTTCAGCATGGAAAATCATGATTTTTCTCTTTAGATCATGACCAATTAATGTGGTTCAACATAATTAAACCTTATGAGAGTAACTTCTTTTTTTGAAGGAGATAGGGAATTTTTATTGAGCAAAGCAGAATGAATGAAACATTTTCCATTGATTGTAGATGCTGCTATTCTGTAGACAGTGTCTCTTCCAGTTGAATTTTTTGATGAAAAACGTTAGGCATCAAACATTTCTTGCAGAGCAGTTCTCAAAGCTGAGCCAGAATCAAAGACTCAGTGGTGGAGTAACTATTTATCATTATTAATTCTTTAGGAGTAAGTGTTGGCATCAGAGTTAATGATCCATAGTATTTTTTTTTTCCTTCTCAACTATCTGTGTCAGATTTTGCCAACAGTTTGTATTTTCTCTTTTAAAAAAATTGAAATTTTCAATCATTATTTTTCTATGCTCAGCATCAATTTAAAATAGTATTATAATTCTCCATTTTTTAACAGTTTGGTAGAACTGCACTGTAAAACTATCCCTGGTGCTTTTCATGGCTATCACCTTGACATTTTTGTCTATTTTTTCTATGAAAATCATTTTAATTTTGTTATGTAATTTTTTGTGGATACTTTTAGAAAATCACCTTTCTTATGAAAATGTTCATTTTATTGTGTTCAATTGCTACACACACACAAAATAACTTTTTTGTGTGGAAAATGGATTCTCCCAGGAATAGGAAAATAGATTCTTCCTGGACCCCCATTCCTAGGAGTTTTTTGAATCACCCCTGCACTCAATGTTGCAAACAAGAACATTACCTTTTGCCTTTGAGGGTGAACAATACAAGACCACAAAATATGCCACTTTAGCATGTGGATTATTTTGAGCTGAAGATGATCAAAGCCCAACAGACTCAGGAAGAACTGTTTACATGCCCCTTCACTACCTAAAATAATCTAGTTAGAGGGCCTATACCACAAGCAAGCTAATACCAAAGATAACTTTTTACCAGAAAGACTTATCTGCACAGAATGACAAATATTTGTTTACCAAACATATGCTCCTTTCATCTTCCTGTCAATTGTCTTCTTCCTCTTTGAAGCTCTAGATCCCTACCCCCTCTTCTTAGGTCTGGATGGCATGCAAGCCTAAACTGTCTGTCTTTGCATCTTGTGTCTTTGGGGCTTCCATGCCTACAAAATCTGTTTTTCTTCCTTAATTTGTCTTATGTCAACTTAATTATTAGACCAGCCAAAGAACCAAAAAGGGAAGAAGGGAAGTTATCCTCTCCTACAGTTTTGACACCCAGCATGGGGCCCTCCACTGCCTGGATATTGCTTGCTCTATTGTTGCTACGGCTGAAAGATCCTGGGACCTCTAACAGGAGCTGGCAGAAGGTAAGCTATTCTTACCACATCAGTCTCAAAAATCTCTGACTGCAAGGTCTGATGGAAGCAAGAGTGCTGAGAGTCATTATCTTCTAAATTCAGATTAGCAGGAGAAAATATTTGCATGGACTAATTCCTTGGGTATAACAACTCCACTATGGATTTGTTTTGAGTACCACTGTTTTCTATTTATTCCCTTTTCCCCAGAGAGATTCATTGTCTCTGTCTGCCATGTCATTTGTCATAAGGGGGGGGGGACCATAGAAGACAGTCATATGCCCTATCAGCCTCCTGTTCAAGTCAGCCTCAGAGACTGGTGACGTCACAGTTCTCACCAGACCAGTGTCAGTTCAGACTTGGGTCCCCTCATGAAGTTCTAGAATATAGGTGAGGTTCGGTGGGGTGAGGTCTGGAGCTGATGACCAAGAAAGAATTCTTGAGACATCTTTGGTGCAAAATGGTGGTTTATTAAAGCACAGGGACAGGACCCATGGGCAGGAAGAGCTGCTGCCCCCGGGTTGTGAGGGGTGGCAGGTTATGTACCATGGGGTTGGAGGAAGTAAGAAAAAGGGAGGTTTCAATAGAATTTTCATATGCTAAAGAGGACCTACAAAGATACCAGAGGCCTTGCCCTTGCCAAGGTCATTTTTTTTGCCTCCTAGCAAGGTATTAACATTAAGATGGGTGGGAGATTCCTAAAGAATGTCACATATGTCCTACCCAGGAGTGTGTGTGGGGGGGGGGGGGTTGCAAGGTGTCAGCCTTTTGCTTTGTCCTCAGCCAGCCTTCTGTTCCTTCATCACCCTATATAAAAACTGAATGGGGCAGCTGGGTGGCTCAGTGGGTTAAGCTTCTGCCTTTCGGCTGGGGTAGTGATCTCAGGGTCCTGGAAAGAACCCCGCCTCAGGCTCTCTGCTCAGCAGGGAGCCTGCTTCTCTGTCTCTCTCTGACTGCCTCTCTGCCTGTGATCTCTCTTTGTCAAATAAATAAATAAAATCTTTTAAAAAACAAAAACAAAAACTGAATGAGGTTTTCCTGTGATCTTGTTCTATATCCTGAAAGCTTGGCTTTGTAAGAATATTCTCTCTGGTCTCTGCTGTCTAGAAGGTGTACTCACTGGGGTGGCCAGTCGAACAGACTGGGGTTCTGAGACACAAAGTCACAGTCAGCACTCTCTTTGTCTGGTCATGTCAGCTGTCAGGGGAGTTTGTCATAAAGGGTCCCACTCCATAAGGGGCCTTTGTTGTCCCAACCCTCATTGCTTCGTTAGTGCTGCCAAGGTCCCCTTCTGGTAGCATCTGCCCAGTGTCACAGATTAGCTGGTCTATGACTGGAGGCATCTCACATTCCTGTGGGAAACTGGACACACCATTTTCACTACACTGTGCTTACTGCCTGTGATCTTGGAGGCCTTTGCTTTCTTAGGGTAACTCTGGGAAGTAAACTTTCTAGATCTCATTAGGGCTGTGCTTTTTGCACTCTCTTGTTGGACACCTCTTACATCCAGGGTTAAGCCATAAAAAGGCTAAGTGGTTTGAGCTGCTATTGAGATTAATATAAAATCTTACTTGTCAATGACCAGATGAAGGATCCTTTGAATTGAAAAAACTTCTTTATCTGAAAAAATTTGAGAGATCTCTTTTCCTAATTGTCTTAGTGGGACCTATGGAAAGACCAAACTAAAAAGTGCATACAAAGAAGTATAATGGCTAGCCTGAGGGATTGTATGAACAAGATGAAAGGACATAAGTTAAAATACAAATTAAAATCTACATCCAATGTATATTCCCTTTCTGAAGAGTTAGTTCCCAGAACTCCTCCACCTCCCTCAGAAAATCCCTTACACATTCAGCTGCCTGTTTTAGCTCCCTCTCCCCTGCAAGATTTACAGGGAGTGCTCTGGCCAGTTCCCTCAGCCTAGCTCTACTTGCCAGGGCTCTATAATCAGGCTCTCCCAGTATCAGGCCTTCCTATGCAACATCATTTGCGGAGGTCCAGGGACCCCTTCCCATCACAAAGAATTCATGTCCTCTGGAAAACAACAGATCTTTTAAATTATGAAACATTTTTTTCTGCACTTTCCAAAAATCCTACCAAATTTAGAGAGGAATTAGAAAGAGTAGTGGTCATTCACAATTCATTCACATTCATTCAGGGACCTGGATTGGCCAACTGAAAAATGTTCTTCCCACCCACGATTTTACTGTGGCTAACAGATGAGCCAGATGGTTCCCTAGGGAAAAAAACCCTCTCACAGAAGAAAGAGATGGCCAGAATTTCTCCCAGGCCCTCCTGCAAATGATCAGGAAATGGATCAGCTGGATGGCCAATGTTCAGGGACTAATAAGAGCAATAGTAGAAGTTCTCCCTGCTGAGGTGAATTGGTTTAAAAGTGAATTGTGCACACAGAAATACAAACATCTGGACACCTATGCTGAATGATTTATACAGAACTTTCAAAGGCATACTGCATCAAACCTTGAAGCTCTAGAACATAGAAATCTTTTCATTTCTCTCTTAGAGGGAAATTTTCTCCTTGATATAAAAAGGCAAATTCAAAATATTGTAGTTGGGTGTACTAGTCAAGCTTTAAGCATTACAATAGAAGCAGCTACCCAATTTTTTGAGGATAGCTTACAGAAATGCCAAAGGATAAAAAAGGAGGTAAAATAAACAACTCTTGATTTACAACTTCAACCTTTAGAGAAACAAGAGCATAATGCTAAACACAACTAAAAGTCCACTCAGACCTATCTTTTCCTCTTTGCTTTTTTTTTTTATTTAAGCTTTTTTTATTTAAACATATAATGTAACCCCACCACCCTCTCTCAACTCCTCTCCCCCCATACCCCCTCAGTTTGTTTTATGACATTAAGAGTCTCTTTTGGTTTGTCTCCCTCCCGATCCCATCTTGTTTCATTTTTTCTTTTCTGACCACCTTAACCCCCACCCCTGTTGTATCTCCACTTCCTCATATCAGGGAGATCATGTGATAGTTGTCTTTCTCCAGTTGACTTATTTCGCTAAGCATGATACGCTCTAGTTCCATCCATGTAGTCGCAAATGGTAAGATTTCATTTCTTTTGATGGCTGCATAGTATTCCATTGTATATATATACCACTTCTTCTTTATCCATTCATCTGTTGATGGACATCTAGGTTCTTTCCATAACTTGGCTATTGTGGACATTGCTGCTATAAACATTCAGGTACACGTGCCCCTTCGGATCACTACATTTGTATCTTTAGGGTAAATACCCAGTAGTGCAATTGCGGGGTCATAAGGTAGCTCTATTTTCAATTTTTTGAGGAACCTCCATGCTGTTTTCCACAGTGGTTGCACCAGCTTGCATTCCCACCAACAGTGTAGGAGGGTTCCCCTTTCACCACATCCTTGCCAGCATCTGTCATTTCCTGACTTGTTCATTTTAGCCATTCTGACTGGTGTGAGGTGGGATCTCATTGTGGTTTTGATTTGTATTTCCCTGATGCCCAGTGATGTGGAGCACTTTTTCATGTGTCTGTTGGCCATCTGGATGTCTTCTTTGCAGAAATGTCTGTTCATGTCCTCTGCCCATTTCTTGATTGGATTATTTGTTCTTTGGGTGTTGAGTTTGCTAAGCTCTTTATAGATTTTGGATACTAGCCCTTTATCTGATATGTCGTTTGCAAATATCCTTTCCCACTCTGTCAGTTGTCTTTTGGTTTTGTTGACTGTTTCCTTTGCTGTGCAAAAGCTTTTGATCTTGATGAAGTCCCAATAGTTCATTTCTTCCCTTGCTTCCCTTGCCTTTGGCGTTGTTCCTAGGAAGAAGTTGCTGTGGCTGAGGTCGAAGAGGTTGCTGCCTGTGTTCTCCTCAAGGATTTTGATGGATTCCTTTCTCACGTTGAGGTCCTTCATCCATTTTGAGTCTATTTTTGTGTGTTGTGTAAGGAAATGGTCCAATTTCATTTTTCTGCATGTGGCTGTCCAATTTTCCCAACACCATTTGTTGAAGAGGCTGTCTTTATTCCATTGGATATTCTTTCGTGCTTTGTCGAAGATTAGTTGACCATAGAGTTGAGGGTCTATTTCTGGGCTCTCTATTCTGTTCCATTGATCTATGTGTCTGTTTTTGTGCCAGTACCATACTGTCTTGATGATGACAGCTTTGTAGTAGAGCTTGAAGTCTGGAATTGTGATGCCACCAACTTTGGCTTTCTTTTTCAATATTCCTTTGGCTATTCAAGGTCTTTTCTGGTTCCATATAAATTTTAGGATTATTTGTTCCATTTCTTTGAAAAAATTGGATGGGATTTTGATAGGCATTGCATTAAATGTGTAGATAGCTTTAGGTAGCATAGACATTTTCACAATATTTATTCTTCCAATCCATGAGCATGGAACATTTTTCCATTTCTTTGTGTCTTCCTCAATTTCTTTCATGAGTACTTTATAGTTCTCTGAGTATAGATTCTTTGCCTCTTTGGTCAGGTTTATTCCTAGGTATCTTATGGTTTTGGGTATAATTGTAAATGGGATGGACTCCTTAATTTCTCTTTCTTCTGTCTTGTTGTTGGTGTAAAGAAATGCAACTGATTTCTGTGCATTGATTTTATATACTGACACTTTACTGAATTCCTATACAAGCTCTAGCAGTTTTGGAGTGGAGCCTTTTGGGTTTTCCACATATAGTGTCATATCATCTGCAAAGGGTGATAGTTTGACTTCTTCTTTGCCGATTTGGATGCCTTTAATTTCTTTTTGTTGTCTGATTGCTGAGGCTAGGACTTCTAGTACTATGTTGAATAGCAGTGGTGATAGCAGACATCCCTGCCGTGTTCCTGACCTTAACGGAAAAGCTCTCAGTTTTTCTCCATTGAGAATGATACTTGCAGTGGGTTTTTCATAGATGGCTTTGATAATATTGAGGTATGTGCCTTCTATCCCTACACTTTGAAGAGTTTTGATTAGGAAGGGATGTTGCACTTTGTCAAATGCTTTTTCAGCATCTATTGAGAGTATCATATGGTTCTTGTTCTTTCTTTTGTTAATGTGTTGTATCACATTGATTGATTTGCGGATGTTGAACCAACCCTGCTGCCCTGGAATAAATCCCAGTTGGTCATGGTGAATAATCCTTTTAATGTACTGTTGGATCCTATTGGCTAGTATTTTGGTGAGAATTTTCACATCTGTGTTCATCAAGGATATTGGTCTGTAATTCTCTTTTTTGATGGGATCCTTGTCTGGTTTGGGGATCAAGGTGATGCTGGCCTCATAAAATGAGTTTGGAAGTTTTCCTTCCATTTCTATTTTTTGGAACAGTTTCAGGAGAATAGGAATTAATTCTTCTTTAAATGTTTGGTAGAATTCCCCTGGGAAGCCATCTGGCCCTGGGCTTTTGTTTGTTTGGAGATTTTTGATGACTGTTTCAATCTCCTTACTGGTTATGGGCCTATTCAGGTTTTCTATTTCTTCCTGGTTCAGTTTTGTCAGTTTATATGTCTCTAGGAAAGCATCCATTTCTTCCAGATTGTCGAATTTGTTGGCATAGAGTTGCTCATAATATGTTCTTATGATTGTTTGTATTTCTTTGGTGTTGGTTGTGATCTCTCCTCTTTCATTCATGATTTTATTTATTTGGGTCCTTTCTCTTTTCTTTTGGATAAATCTGGCCAGGGGTTTATCAATCTTATTAATTCTTTCAAAGAACCAGCTCCTAGTTTCATTGATTTGTTCTGTTGTTTTTTTGGTTTCTATATCATTGATTTCTGCTTTGATCTTTATTATTTCTCTTCTCCTGCTGGGTTTAGGCTTTCTTTGTTGTTCTTTCTCGAGCTCCTTTTGGTGTAGGATTAGGTTGTGTATTTGATACCTTTCCTTTCTTGAGATAGGCTTGTATCGCTATATATTTTCCTCTCAGGACTGCCTTTGCTGTGTCCCACAGATTTTGGACCGTTGTGTTTTCATTATCATTTGTTTCCATGGTTTTTTTCAATTCTTCTTTAATTTCCTGGTTGACCCATTCATTCTTTAGAAGGATGCTGTTGAGTCTCCATGTATTTGTGCTCTTTCCAAATTTTCTCTTGTGATTGAGTTCTAGCTTCAGAGCATTGTGGTCTGAAAACATGCAGGGAATGATCCCAATCTTTTGATACCAGTTGAGACCTGATTTATGACCCAGGATGTGATCTATTCTGGAGAATGTTCCATGGGCACTAGAGAAGAATTTGTATTCTGTTGCTTTGGGATGGAATGTTCTGAATATATCTGTGATGTCCATCTGCTCCACTGTGTCATTTAAGACCTTTATTTCCTTGTTGATCTTTTGCTTGGATGATCTGTCCATTTCAGTGAGGGGTGTGTTAAAGTCTCCAACTATTATTGTATTCTTGTCAATGTGTTTCTTTGATTTTGTTATTAATTGGTTTATATAGTTGGCTGTTCCCATGTTAGAGGCATAGATATTTAAAATTGTTAGACCTTCTTGTTGGACAGACCCTTTGAGTATGATATAGTGTCCTTCCTCATCTCTTATTATAGTCTTTGGCTTAAAATCTAATTGATCTGATATAAGGATTGCCACCCCAGCTTTCTTCTGATGTCCATTAGCATGGTAAATTGTTTTCCACCCCCTCACTTTCAATCTGGAGGTGTCTTCAGGTCTAAAATGAGTTTCTTGTAGGCAGCATATTGACGGGTTTTGTTTTTTTATCCATTCTGAAACCCTGTGTCTTTTGATTGGGGCATTTAGCCCATTTACGTTCAGGGTAACTTTTGATCCTCTTTGCTTTTAAACATCTGCAGATATTGTAACAAATTAGGACACTGGAATTGTCTTTCACTTAAAAAAAAATAAACAGTAATTACCCCAGACTTCTGAGAATGAACACACCCCAAACTCATAGGAGAAAACTTGCATTCTTTATCTTCAAGCTTTAAACATTATCTTGCCTTTGAAACATAAACACCCTCGGAGATAACTAGAACACTGTCAACAAACTCTGTTCCACAGTCTCCAGAAGACTGTCAAAGGCAAACAGAAACCTCCAAAGTCATCTCCATAAACAGAAAAAAGTTTTAGCCATCTGAGCAAGTACATTTAACTTATTCCAACTGCCAAAAAAAGAAAAAAAAGTTTAGATCCATCTATTCTTTTATAAACTAGTTTTGTATTCCTGCATCTTATTCATGGCCAAATTTTAGAATAAAAGCTACCAAGTCTCTGTTTGCTCATATGTGTGTACATATGTTTATATGTGTCTATATATGTACATTGCAGATGTGTGATATATTTCTATCTCTGGACAGTATTCCCAAAATAACTTGTAAAAATCTCTATTTAATTGGTTTAAAAATAGTATCTACATGAATTAAATATTCCTAAAACTCTCAAAAATAGAATAAAAACTAACCCAAATGCCTTTCAAGTTCACATGATCTGAGAAAATATTCAGTAAATAAAAATTACTTTAAGTTTGTTGGTTTAATTGCAACAGGCATGCCTTTAGAGTTATTGGCAATTAAGTATAATATCTTTATTTTACCTAGGTTTACTGAAAGTCAAATAAGCTCAATGTTACCAATTTCAAAATTTATCAGCAAGAAAAATAACTTAAGTGATGATTAGCTGATTTAATATCTCAAACATTTTATGAGTAATTTAAGTATGATGGTTAAGAACAAGTGAAGTAAATAAATATATGTCGGGTAAAAATATTTTTTAAGATTTATTTGTTTATTTGAGAGAAATAGACAAAGAGAGGGAGCAGAGAGAGGGAGAATAAGAGTCCTGAAGTAGACCCCCCTGCTGTGTGTGGAGCCCAACGCAGGGCACACCCAGAATCCAGAGATCATGACCTATGCTGGAAACAAGAGTTGGCTATTTAACTGACTGAACTACCCAGGTATGCCAAGTGGAATGAAAAGTTTTAAGTAAACTTTCCTGCAATAATTATGTTTTATGATATGTCTACTTAAATAGATTTTTTTAAATTTCTTTGGTAACTTATCCTTAGAGTTTTGCTAAGTTAAAATAATGACAGAAATTTATTGAGTATCTGTATAATTTCTAAAGTAAAATATGGAGATGTTAATTATTGAACAGGTTTATCTATCCACTTTTAACTTATTACAAAAAATGTATACTTTGAGAAACTATTTGCTTCTAGAGGTTATGAAATATATTCATAAATTTGCCAATCCAGTGTTGGCATAACAGTTCACAACTGCCTAATTCTTAATTTTTACTAGATATTAAGGTTTTTAAGAGTTAAGAATGCTAATATAATTAAAACCATTAGAAATAGGAAGACAAACAACTTTGTATGCAAGGAAAGTAAGTTGTGTTCTTAGCTAAGAAAAATTATGAGATGCAAAGATTAATTTTTGTTAAGGGAAAAGAAAGCAATTTTGTCTTAAAATAAAGCTGCCTATTTCAGATTAGAAAAGGCAAAATAAAAAACAAACCATGGGAGCACCTGGGTGGCTCAGTTGTTTAAGCATCTGCTTTCAGCTCAGGTCATGATCCCAGGGTCCTGGGATTGAGCCCAAAATTGGGCTCCCTGCTCAGGAGGGAGCCCTGCTTGTCCCACTCTCTCTGTTGCTCTCCCCTTACTCATGAATAAATAAAATCTAAAAAAAAAAAAAAAAAAAGGGCAAACCATGGACACGGAAAGAAAGTTGGGAAGAGAGAGAATCTTGTGGGGCCTGGTTGGCTAAAAAATGAATTATTGTAAGGGTTTAAAATACACATTAATGCCAATAATTTATTTATGTAAAATTAAAACTTAATTTTCTTTTATCCTAAAAGAACAAAGTTTTCTTGGACTATTGATATTCTCTTATTAATATACTGTGGAAGGTTTTTCTTTACCTTTTAAATAATCAGCCTAGAAAGCAAAGATTTTGTGTTTTATCAAATAATTTCCTATGCTTCATGGTATTGTTACTACCATGTCTTTAATTACTTAAGTAAACGAGTGTTCTCAATATTAAAAGAGTTTTGCTCAAAACTATGATACCTTCTATATTTGTGTATAAAATATTTTATTGTCACTTTATTTCAATGGATAATTAAGTATTATTTCAGAATGATCTGTCATCCTTTTTAGTCAAATGTCTGAAACCTTCCGATATTTTTAACAAACTTCCCAAAATCAAACTTCAAATGAAGACTCTTTTAGTATTGAGAACACTCAGTTTACTTAAGTAATAATGATGTTTTTGGGTAGATTCCAGAATGAGAAGATAGGATACTGAATTAGGGGGTCACTTTCCTATCAAATCATCATCTTATTTTTCATTCTTTCTAAATATTTTGTAGTGTTTAAATAATTTTGAGTTGTTTTTAAGGTTAAAAATAATCAGAATTTTGTTTTAGGAAAAACCTTAAATATCTAGGAATGAGACTAAAATCATGAGAATGAAACTCCATTTTTAAAGAGATCATATCTAATAAAATGACTCTTACTTTCATCAAGTTCAGATCTCAGTATTTACATATAATGGGTACCACCAATTTAAATTGAACATCAAAAGCACACAGAAAGGGGGAGGGACAGATCTTACTTTTTAAGAAAATTATTCTGGTTGATTGAATACAATCTTTAACTCCTCCTATTATCCTTTTTCTTACACAGCCCCTTTGCTCTCCCCACCCCCAAGAAAACTGCTGCCTCTGTTGCACTGATCAATCTCCTAGACACAGCAAAGTAATTATCTACATTCTTCATTCCCTAGGTAAACCCTCAAGGAACGGAAGATCTGAAATCCAATCTCTGACCATGGAATAAGAGATTAAAAAAAAAGAAAGAAAAGGAATAGTTCAGAAGAACCCGAGAAATGGGAAGGTGTTAGTGTGTTTTATAAGTTAGCAGCAAAATACAAAGATTTCTTGAACCATTAAAGAGATGAGAAGCAATAGTAGGAACAAATGCATTAATGAAGTTTTCAAAAACGCATTAATCCTTTTCACAAGGGATTCACAAAAGTCAAACTCTGTGCATCCCATGTGTTAATGGTTAATGGACCAGAATTTCATGGTTCCTCCCACTTAATGGGACAGAGGGAGGTCCAATTTTTCCCAAGAAATCAAGAGGTACAGAATATCCTGGGCCTTGACAACTATTCTGTAAAGCTGTAAAAATGGATTGCTACTTCTCCCACAGGTCACTAGGTTCTCCTCTTTGAAAGAAACACTCAACCCACTACTTAACAGAAATAAACGTGAAAATTGGCGTTGCTGCTCTTGTTTTAACCCAACAAGGTAAAAATGCCAGCCATAAATCAGGGAAGATAGAAGTAATTAAACATACCAAATAGGGGTGCCTGAGTGGCTCAGTGGGTTAAGCCTCTGCCTTCAGCTCAGGTCATGGTCTCAGGGTCCTGGGATCTAGCCCCGCATCCGGTTCTCTGCTCGATGGGGAGCCTGCTTCTCCCTCTCTCTCTGCCTACTTGTGATCTCTCTCTGTCAAATAAATAAATAAAATAAAATAAAATTTAAAAAGCATACCAAATAATGAAAACTTTTTTTCTTTACAAAAGAATTTACTATAGGCATTCTTCCAAAGACCCTACTTTTCTAGCACGTTGAATTGTTCTGGATAATTTAAAATTTTTCAATATCTAACATAAGTGCTAAATTCTAATTGCTGTATCAATTACCAATTTTTTAAAAGATTTTATTTATTTTATTAGAGAGAGAGAGCGCACACAAGTAGGCATAGAGGCAGGCAGAGAGAGAGGGGGAAGTAGGCTCCCTGCCGAGCAGAGAGCCCGATGTGGGGCTCAATCCCTGGACCCTGAGATCATGACCTGAGCCAAAGGCAGAAACTTAACCCACTGAGCCACCCAGGCACCCCTCCATTACCAATTTTTGAAGAAAACTACTCTTTTGAGTTTCTGTGAGACCCCATCTGATTTTGAAACCATTGTAATCAACTCTGAATTCTATATACTTTTCATCTTTACCAAGAAAGGTTTCCTCTAGTCTCTATCTCTCTTAATGGTAATAACCTATCCCTAGTTTTTGAGACTGAAAACCACACAGCCATCTTTCATTTGCCCAGTTTTTCCAATTAGTAGTCAAATCCTGGTGATTCTTCATGTCAGCAGTCTATTTCTGGTGCCATAAACCATGTAATGTTTCCTTAACATTTACATTTCTAGACCCTTCCCAACTAGTTTTCAAGATTCCAGCCTGGTCTAGGTATTTCTTATATCACTTTCCTGTTCAAACCTCTTCAGTGGTTCCGATTTTCTATTGGTGAAAGCCTCAAAGCTGAGGCTTGACCAGGCTCTCCATGACTTCACCCTACTCCTATTTTTAGCACTTTTTTACCATGTTCTTTTCCTTTGGCAATTGTACCCAGTTTCAGGCACTATATGACTATAACTGGGCTTCCCCAGTAAAGACAATTTTATAAAAGTTATAGCAAGGGTTGTTTTGTCATGAAGCTTGCAAATGATTCTTACATATTTACCTGTGTCTAGGAAGATTACAAGAAAAAGCATGGAAAAGGAAGAGCATCAGACTTCGCATTTAAATGTTTCCTGAATTGTAAATACTAAGACATGACAAATATGTGTGTGCATATGCATTTGTATATATCTGTAAATACATGTATACATTTATACAAATATATATATATGTATATATATATATTTCTGCACACATATATAATAATTGGAACGATTTTACCATAAAAAGATACCAGTTTTTACTATATTTTTTCCAAAAAGTAATCAATTTTTCCTTTTTTAAATGAGAAAACAAGGCCCAAAGAGATAACTTTCCAACATTAGACCACACAACAAGATAGATTTGATTTTTGTCTACCCTGTCTTATTTACTTATATGTCCCATCTGGTTAGCCTAGCAAGATGAAGTTCCTCTTCTGTTCACTGAGTTGTGTTTATGTTATCTGCTAAACAAGAAAATACTCACAACAGATCTGTACTAACACAAGGAGGTTTCAATGGGGACTTGCCAAGCAGGTAAGAGACACGGTCCCTAATTTCAAACTGAGCACTCTCTTCCCCCAAGTGGATGCTACCTTCAAGTTTTGTGAATCCAAAGAAAACCAATCACACTTGCCATGTTTTGCTCAGTTAGAGAGGAATGAAGGATGTCAATCTGAAATCTATGAGCCCCCTAGTTCTGTTACAACCTTGGGCTGCATTTTAAAGACAAATATATCATTATCTAGAGAATTCCCCAGAGAGCTTACTTCTCCCTCTGCCTTGCCGTGCCCCCTGCTTGTGCTCTCAAGCTGTGCTCTCTGATTCTCTCTGACAAATAAATAAATATAACCCTAAAAAAAAAGAATGTTTTTTGGACACCTGGGTGACTCAGTCAGTTAAGCCTCTGACTTCAGCTCAGATCCTGATCCCAGAGTCCTAGGATCAAGCCCCTCATGGGGCTCCTTGCTCAGTGGGGAGCCTGCTTCTCCCTCTGCTTGCAGCTCTGCCTGCTTGTGGGTATCCTCTCTCTGACCAATCAATCAATCAATCTTACAGCATCCCATCAAAAGATATATTCATCTTGACTGGACACAACACTGCTTGCCATCACCACAGAAATTTTGTTGTTAATCTTGGATTAAATTATCAAGACAAGTCTATTAATTTCTCTCCTCCTTTTGCCCATGTTGACACCTGAGAAAAAAAGGTAGGATGAGTCTTCCTTAAGTACATTGCTATGGTTAACTTACATTATGTAACAAAAGTTAATGCTTCAAAGTGTGAGCCCTTATCATCATTCAGAGTAATTTTTCAATTGTTGAGAGAAAAATAGGGTTTCAAAAAATAAAAAAGATTGAGTGGAGTGTGACGCTGATTCAATTAATTCACCTACAGTGCAATGCAATGTAAGCCATATTAAACATTTAAGGTCTAAGTCACTCCAAGCAAGATCAAATACTTTGAAAATGTGAGTAAACTCCTTAATTATTAAGAATGTGGCCTTAAATGAAAAAAGGGGGAATTCAGTAAGATGAAAAATTATGTAGTCATCCAACATGTAGTCATGATACTTTCTATTGCTTATGAGTAATTTTGGAGAGAGAAGGGAATAAAGCATAGGAATTAGGAGTCTGGATCGCTTGGCTTCTCATGTTGGATACAATGAAGAGAATAATTTCTTCTTTGTCAATAAATGTAATGGGCTGTGTCTTTAAATCCCCTGTGGGAAATAACTATGTTTTATTGTTTTTCTGCAGTGCGAAGACTCCCTCTGAAGACTTTATGCAACATGTCATTCAAGCAGATGAAAAACGCACTCTGTAAAAGAACTACCTGCACCTTCTTTGTAAATAATAGCTTTCAGTGAAAGAAAACAATGCAAATATTTGCCTGTTTTTGGCCCTAAGAAGAATTGACTGTGCAAGCAAATTATCCAGCTAGTCATAAACTTCCCTCAATGCAAATAAAAATACAGGAATTATTATCTCAAGAAAGGTCACTTACCTCAAACAAAATTGAAATTCTATTTATATTTACCCAAATGGGTCAGTGATTTTAGAACTCATAGCAGAAAAGAGTGGCTTAGTTCATGTGACTTTGAAGAGCTCCCCACTGGGTGCCGTTCTGGAGAATTAAGGATGCTATTGCCATTTATGACACAACATGCAGTTATAGGGGTTTGATGCAAAAAGCGTGAATCTAACCCATCATATTAGGAATCTAACACACTGGGCAACAAAGAAAATGTTATTATTTCTATGTGTATGTTGTTAGCTACCCTTTCAACTATGAATGAAATTGCCTTGAAGCACAATTCAGATACACAGAAATCCAGGGTCTAGAGTGAGCTATCTGATTCTTTCAGCTTGGACACTGGCATGGGAAGGGGGGTGGGTGGTCTCTAACAGTGAGAAGTCATCTCACTATAAGAGGTCCTGAACTTTAAGTCTAATGGCAGATAATTTCAAAACAGCAGAATGTGGGGGAAAACAGAGAAATCAGAAAGTTATGCTTAGATTTTATTATGAAAATATTCTCCAAGTGAGAAGTTCCCACAACTAATTCACAAAATAACCCAAATAGAGTATATATTTTAACTCCTTAAAATTGATAGTGAATATGATATCAGGTAATTCAAGGACTGAGTATACTCAACCAAAACCATGCACCCTCATTCATTCATTCAACCAGTATTTACAGGGAGCCTTCTATGTATTGAGCACATAGTAATGAATCAAATAAAAATCCCTGTCTCTTCACGGAGCTTATATTCATCAGAGATAAACCAGAGTTAATACATATGGACTTGGGTAAGTAAATGTTTTTTATTTTCAGGACTTTATTTGGTAGCAGTAACTGACACCTGGTTGCTGAAGATAACAACATTTCCAAATATTGCCTAAGAATACTCATTCAGAAACAGAAAATGTTCACTAATCCTTCCACCGCATTCTGAACTCATTCATATCCTACAAGCCTAACTACAAAACATTTCCTTCTGAAACCCACAAGTTTTCTATCTAGAAATACTAGAATCAGAAGAGTGGTCAGTAAAAACAGAACAGATTTTAAAACAGAATGTCTTAAGTCAACACAGAAAGCTTAGTCTTTGGGGTTAATGTAATTCCCTTTTTCTTACCTCATCAAAATGAAGATCTTCCCCCAAAAAAGAGAGCAAAAAGGGAGAGAGAAAGAGAGAGAGAAGCAGAACAAGAAACAGAAACAAGAAGAGACAGAGCTATAGAGAATAAGACGGAATGAACCTGGGTCAACCTATTTATAGCTATGAGGGTACTGGATCTAGTGTCAGACCAGGGACATCAAAGGGGAATATCAGGGCCCTTCAACTGCAAATTACAAAGTAGCCTACCCCAAAACACTTAGGCAAAAATGCCCACTAGAGATCGAGCTTGTCTGCATGTAAGTTAGTAAACTAAATTAGGATTCCTTGAAACTTAGAGTCATTGAAGACAAGACAAAACCTAGACACAATGAAGACAGAGAGAGCCCTGGATAGAAAAGAAAGCAAGTTAAGACCACTGTATCCAGAATCAGATCTGCCGCATGTTCCAACAATGCCCTGTGTAAACTAGAAGATATCTGCTCTGGGTGGAGAAATTATTGTTATGCCTGGAGTCACGAGAATTCCCCAAAGAGGCCACCAGAGACGTGAGTCAAAGCCAAGCGGCAAGGGTCGTTTATTGCAGGTTCGAACCAGTCCTCTGCGCACTCGCAAGCGGTGACGCGGAGAGGCCCCGAGGTGAGTAAATGCAAGGTTTTTATAGGCATGTACAAACAAGGTAGAGTGGGACTGATCGGTTGACATTTGAAAAGGGTATTTGGCATGACCTGATTGGTCTCAGGGAGCGCGCGCTTTAGCAAGCAGGAAGTACAGAAGCAGAACTGGCGGTTAACAACGGGGGATTGGCTACTTTGTCCAGGGGATATTTTTGAAAGTTGTTTGTACCAGGGCAGGAAAGTTGAGGTTGCTGTTGCTCTACTGATTACCAGGGTGGGAGTTGTAGTTGCTGTTGCTCTGCTGATTACCAGGGTGGGCCAGGGAGGTTAAAGTTGCAGGGAGTGGCCAGAGCAGTTTGGGCCTTGATAAGCAGACTGGACACTCACAGTTTAATGTAAACAACAGAATGGCTACTGCCTCAAAATGGAGTTACTTTGGCCCTTCATTATAAACAGGGTCATTTTGAGCAGATGAATTACACATATACCCTCCTGCGAGCAGGGACAACCACGGCTCTCCCCCAGTTCTACCTACCTGCCTCTCCTTTATCCAATTATCCAATTTCAGTCCTTTCTCAGAGCACCATTTTTTCATACTACCTACCATCAGTCTCTGCTTTTCACTTTCTCATGGAAACCTGCTCTTTTCCTTCACAGCATTTACTCCAAACCAAAATTATGTGTTCATCATTTACCTAAAAGAACAAGCACTTTCATTTATACTTTAATATATGCAGATAATATTTCAAAAGCTTTGAGTCTGGTATCGTACTTTAGTCTCATGCCATCCCCATAAGCTATTTTTTTTTCATATTTTGTATATAAGAAAGCAGAGGCATAAGGAAGTTTTGAAATGTGATGATGGTCACTCAGCTAGTCAGTGAAGGTGTGAGGATTTGAACTCAGGCAGCCTAACTCAAAAGACCTTAACAATTTATGGAATGGCTGCCCCACTAGAAAGATTACATGAGAAGAGGAAATACGTCTTGTATCTTGACCACTATATTTGAGCCTTACAACGCAGTATCTAGTACAGGCATATAAAAGGCCTCCCATGGGGCACCTTTAGGTGCTTTTTACAATTAAGGCACTAGGGTAAAAAGCAGTAATTTTATCAGTACTTTAGACTGCTGATGACAAGTTCTTCACAGCACAAACACTTGAATTAAGGAGCCCATTTCCCCCTCCACCCATTCTCTGCTGCAGTAACAGCTCCGGCCGCGCTTGGAGATTAATGTATACCATCCCCCCATTTTAATCCACCAGTGGTTCTCTAGAGACCACTAACCAAAGCTGTTCTCAAACCTATGGCATGAACCAGGGAGCAACAAAGGGTGTTTTCAAAAAATGACATAAACGTTTTAGACTTACAGGCTACATGGCCTCTGTCACAACTATTAACTCTACTAGGACAGCCTGAAAGCAGCCACAGACGACACATCAACAAACAGGTGTGGCTGTGCTGCAACACAATTTCATGAATAAAAAGGGCCTGGGGCGCCTGGGTGGCTCAGTTGTTAAGCGGCTGCCTTTGGCTCAGGTCTTGATCCCTTGTCCCAGGATCAGCCCAGCCTTGGGCTTCCTGCTCAGCGAGAATCCTGCTTCTCACTCTCCACTCCCCCTGCTTGTGTTCCCTCTCTCGCTGTTGGTCAAATAAATAAATAATATATTTTAAAAAAGCGGGGGTGCCTGAATGGCCCATGGGCTGGAGTTTGTTGACCCCTAGACATAGACCTTATGTAATTAACAACTGCTGTGGTTAAAATTTTATCTCATTCTGGTTAAAATGCCATCTCATCCTGGATAAATTTTCAACCTGTTCCATTCTATCTTCTTTGGAAAGTCCCAGAAAAAGTGTTGATAAGAGAGATTGGGAGATGCAGATAATAAAGTTGCATTTGCATGAAAAATGCAACCATTTCTATGGCTTGCTCTTTGCCTGTCAAGTAAAACAATGTGTTGTTTTTTGAAAAGACTCAGAATTTTCTCCATTACTTTAAATAAAATATGTAATGTTCATTGTTAAATATCTTTTCTTGATAAATACATTGATGCATAAATGAACAAAGGGAATTAATATCAGCTCTTTTAAATCAAAATTAGAATTTACAAAAGATCAATTAATAGTTTAAGTCTTTGGATTTACTGTTCTGTAGAAATTCCATCCTATAGATAATTAATGAAACTGAGAGGTCATTTTAATAATTCATCATTTCCATAAGATTTTATTCTCTTTAAGAGTTTTAAGAGGCTGAGGGAAATAGTCAAAGGATATAATTCTGCTTATCCCCAGAAACTGTTACCTCATGGTCTCTTTCAGATTATTGTAGGATGGTGTTAGCTGCTTAGAGAGGTTTTAGATTGACATGGTGATGACCTGTCTTATTTTCAAATACTTTCTTGGCATTTCAAAAGGATTACTATCCTGTCTTTTTTAAAAGCATTCCCATACCAGGCTTTTATAATAAATCTAATACAGGACACCCTCTAAAGTCTCTACAAAATCCACCTAAGAGATCTTACAGTAAATGTCAATGCCACAACCACCAGGGTCTCTGAAGTCTAGGGGTACATACTGTCTAGGAATCCCAGGTGTAGGGAGCAGTAGGTAAGGAAGCAAATAATATCTACTGAACAACATTCTAGCAGATACTGCACCCAGAGAGAGCTTTATTAATATAGCTGACACCCCTGGTGTCATTAAGTGAGAATAAAATGACAATATTTGGTTGCCTTATATAAAGAAGTGATCTGGGAAATGCATATGGCCATTTTTCTCAGCATCTGTGTTTTAACAATCTTTTCTTTTATGTCCAATGAAGTTGACAAGTGGCTGGTTAAATGGTTTGATAAATAACTGTGGATCTTGAATTTCTAAAGTCTAAACAGCCTTTCCTCAGTTTACAGCTGGTCAATGTCTCCAATACTCATTTATGGTTGGATTCCCAGGCTAGCCCACAAATACTATCATAAGACAAATATAGCTAAAGATTTGTGATTACCATGTTAAAAGAGGTAACTAGGTATTATAAAAAAATCTGTTCTGTTCCCTACCCTGTGTCAGGTTTTCCACTTCTTTCTACCTTCCTGTCCTTAAAATAAACTCACTACCTTTTGCAAAGATTCGAGACTTACCATGGTTATTATGTATTTATGCATTAAGCTATGTGTTAGGCAGTGTGAACTATTTCATGCAACCCTCTGAGGTAGAAATCATTAACCCCATTTCCCAGATGAAAAGTCAGAAACTCAGGAGAGGTGTTGCAATTTGAACAGTATCACACAGCTAGATGTTGGCTGAAACAGAATCCATACCACGTTTGTCTAACCTTAAAGCCTGTACCCTTGATGGCAATGCTTTGCTTCTCAGTATTTTCATTCTTTCATGTTTGTTTTTTTTTCTAATTGTAGTAAGAGCACTTCACATAAGATATACTCTCTTAAAATTTTTAAGTGTACGATACAGTATTATTAACTACAGGTAGAATGTTGTGCATCAGTTAACTAGAATTTAATCAGCTTACTTAACTGACATTTTATGCCCATTGAACAGCAGCTCCTCCCTTCCCCTTCTCTCCAGCCCCTGGCAAAGACCATAGATTGCCCTCTGTATTTTTCTAACAAACGCTTTCAACTTGATTCTGGAGAATTCTTTCCAGTTTATCTAATCCTATCCTTGGTACTCTTAGAAAACCTCAACCTTGGGGTGCCTGGGTGGCTCAGTGGGTTAAAGCCTCTGCCTTCGGCTCAGGTCATGGTCTCAGGGTCCTGGGATCAAGCCCCGCATCGGGCTCTCTGTTCAGCGGGGGGCCTGCTTCCCCCACCCCATCTCTCTGCCTGCCTCTCTGCCTACTTGTGATCTCTCTCTGTGTCCAATAAATAAATAAAATCTTTAAAAAAAAAAAAAGAAAAGAAAAGAAAACCTCAACCTAGCACCATCTTCCTTAATGAAGGTTCCTTTCATTGTCCCATCTGGGTTCCCAGCCTTTTCCTTCTGCCAGTCAAGGTAACAGTGAAGACAAACCTCTGGAGTTAGAGTCCCAGGTCTTCCAATTACCACCTGAGTGACATTAGGCAAATTTCTTAACCTCTCTGGGCTTCAGTTTCCTTAACTATAAAATTAAGATTGAAATAGGTACAGCTTCCTGGAAGTAAACTCTGAAATAATAATTCAAGTGAAAATTTTAATTTATTAGGAAATGTTTGTGGGAAAACTAGTAGAGAAGTAGAGGAAGGATGAGAAGGCAACATATGATATTAAGCAGAATCCCACAGGTGGGAACCTTAGATTAGTCCCATAGGGGAGCTGTGAAATAGTGCAGGTCTTACCCTGAAGTATTTTTAATCAGGGTCAAAAGAGAGAGAACCCCTCTCAGTCATTGGTTCAGGGCTGTGCCAAGGAGACATAAATTCCCAAATGCCCTCCATAAACACAGGCAAAGAGTGCTCCAGTAGCCTGAGGGCAAGGCCATATCAGAGAACTAAGCGCTGGTTATTGGGTCTCAGAAAGCTTTGGGGCTAGTCTACATGACAAGGTCTGGGCAGAGCACAAATTTCACTTGCCACGCAAGTAATAATAGTACCTCATGGGGTTATTATGAGAGTTCTTTATTTTTAAAGTGCTTATAAGAGTGCCTGGCACATTGTGGGCACTATTAAGTGTATGTTACATCAAACACATAAAAAGACTACAAATGTAAAAGGCATCCTCAAAACAGCCAAGCAGATTTAAAGGAAATGCAGATTCAAAATCTAGTGGTGCTTTTGGTTTTTGTTTTCAGTTTTTCTTTTCAGGATGATTTTTCAAGTTCTCAGGCAGGGCAGGAAGGGCTCAGCACTTCCAGGAAAGGTAAAGATGAGGATCCTGGACACAGGAGCATGAAGCCCTAGAGAACCAAACCAGCTCTGTCTGAGTACAACTTAAGTTAAACTAAGTAAACAAACAAATCTAAGAGTTTCAAGATCTCAACACAAAGCCAAGCGTCAAGATCTCTACGAAGACTGAGGAATGACCCTAAGTGGACATATAGCAATAGAGGGTAGAGCCTTTCACCATAGGACCACCTCAGCACAAGTCTAAGGCAGCTGGAATGGAACAGGGGGCCTAACCTCCAACTCTTCTCCAAAATTGTCCTTTCTTTGCCCTCTTGCCCTGTTCACACACTTTGTCTCAAAGCATAACTTTATTGTCAACTCTCCCAGCAACTGACCCCTCTCCCTCCAGGCCTAGTCATGAGGTTAATAGCTCTCCCTCCTTGGAGTAGTCACTGTACTTGGGGGAAGAAAAAAATGATGAAATGCGTCCAATTTCCCTACAAGTACAGTGGAACTTGTCTCCAGCTGCCTGCAACTATCCTTGCTTAGAGATAGTCCTTCAAGACAAGGACCATGTCTTACTCCTCATTCTATACCATCAGCATCTAGCATTATAGGGGAACCAAATAATTTTCTTCCTTAGAAAAACTTCTTGTTGAAGAAGGATATTGAGAACAAGGTTTTACTTTGAAAGGCACATACTTTTACTTACGCTTAGATTTATGGCTATCACCCTGGCCTCAATCTTACTCAAAACTCAGAAATGTCTGACCCCGAAGGGGGAACCACTAGCTCTGTGGAATAATTTAAACAAGGGGACCTCTCTCTCCTTCCTCCCAGGCTACCAACCAAAGTGCCAAAAATTCCCAGAGAGGTAGATTAAGGCAATAAAGGAGTTCACAGCTATAATTCTGTGTTTCCTAGTTTACTGAAGTATAGCCACACCCCACTGGTGGTCCCCAAAATGATTTTAAGCACCCTATAGGTAACCATTTCTTAATTTAAGCAATGTTTTATTTTAGTGTATCTCAGGATATGCATGCATATGCGTATGTATATGTATGTATGTGTATATACATAAATTCAAAATTCCTTTATTTTCAAATCCATAATTTTAGGAATCTTAAGAAAAAGGTATATAATAAAAATCTATTAAAGTGTATTAACTAACTTACAAAGGGGGCATGGGAATGACAAAAGTTGATAAACATTAATAGTTACTATTACATTAGAATTATAAACAAAGAACCTAGATTCCAATCCTGTAGCAAAAGAAATTAAAAGCCATATAACTGAGCAAGTTAATTAACTTGCCTGAGTTTGATTTTTTTCTTTAATAAAATAAAGCTTTGATAGTCTGTGTTTGTAGATCCCTGTCTGATGGCACTGGTGCTCTTATCACCAATTTAATCTTAGTGAAAAGGAATTTCTCAGATTTGTTCTGGCATTGGATAAGTCCCAGGGAATTCTCACAGAGGCCAGACTAGTTTGAATGTGGAAAGCCAAAAACATGAAATATTTAGGGCCCAGATAGGACATAGAGGAATAAGACCAAAGTCCTGGGTAGATAAAAGGTGGGAAAACCTAGGACGCCTGGGTGGCTCAGTTGGTTAAGCAGCTGCCTCCGGCTCAGGTCATGATCCCAGCATCCTGGGATCGAGTCCCACATCGGGCTCCTTGCTCAGCAGTGAGCCTGCTTCTCCCTCTGCCTCTGCCTCTGCCTGCCACTCTGTCTGCCTGTGCTCGCTCCTGCGCACTCTCTATCTGACAAATAAATAAATAAAATCTTTAAAAAAAAAAAAAAGGTGGGAAAACCCTATAAAAGATCAGGGTGAGATGAGTCAAAATGACTTTCATCCAATTTTGACTAAAAGCCACCAGAATTTTTAAGTCACTTTATTTCTCTTGATAACAAACGTGATCCTTTAAATGAGCAAGGAAAGATAAAAAGTGATTTAAAAATTTTCACACAAACATTTAAAACCTTCACACAGAAAAAAAAATTCTGGAAATACAAATTTCTTTTTTTCTTTTTTTAAGATTTTATTTATTTATTTGACAGAAAAAGAGACAGCAAGATAGAGAGCACAAGCAGGGGGAGACACAGAAGCAGAGGGAAAAGCAGGCTTCCTGCTGAGCAGGGAGTCTGATGAGGGGCTTGATCCCAGGACCCCAGGATCATGACCCAAGCCAAAGGCAGGCACTTAATGGTTAAGTCACCCAGCCACCCCTGGAAATTAAAATTTCTATTTCTGAAATTATATTATGGCTAATCAACATTAACAGCTTTTGTAAACCAGAATGTGTTTTGTATACTCCAACTTTAGCAGCTTACCTCACTGAGCTTAAATTTCAGTGAGAAGATTTTGATGGTATGGATGATGTTGAGTCTCAGAGAGCTCAGTGTGCCAAGACAGGCTCCCATCTACTCTAAGGAGGACCTGCACTAGAGTTTCAGTGCTGAAGTCACAGTGGTTACACTTAACAATCCATATTCACCATCCAGAGGCCACCTGGCTTCTCACCCCACTGCCATTGACCCTACAATCCACCTGCTCTCCCATACTATCTTCACCAGATCTCCAGTAAAACATGTCTTCTACTTAGAAGCCATGTGGCCAAGGTTATTATTTCCTCATTTATTAAATGAATGGACTCAAGAAGGAATAAAAATCTTAAGTTCTCCATCTCACCAGTATCATTTAGACCAGCCTGGCTCAAAGACCAGAAAAATGCTTAAGAAAAATGAGAAGGAAACACAAATGCACTGCCATAGAATCATCTTTCATTGAAAGGGGGAAAATGCAAAAACATTCTAAATTCATTTAGAGCCATAGTCTAGTTATTCCAGAACAAGATTAAATCTAGTAAATATCAGTGAGTGGTTCCCATCAGCTGGAAAATGCTTCAGAGAAGCAGTAGGTATGCTTCCAGAGACTGGTTTAAATTTCAGCTATTGAGGTTTTATATTAAAGACAACACTTCTGTTCACTTTTGATGCATATATTTTTCAAGAAAAATGTCTACTTCAAATCAGAGGAGAAAGGATCTCTATGATTTCCCCAAAGAGACAAGAAGAAGGTATTAATCTTTGAGCAAATATCATGCGGAAGCTAGAGAATTCCTATTACTTCTTGAATTTACATAACATCTCCCTAACTTCTGGAGACCAAAGAAAGAAAAATTAGGTTAGTCAAATAGTAGTGAGAAATGTTCCTTAGGGGACCCACCACCACTCTCCCTGCTAGCAACTCTATTTTAGAGAAGCATGATTAGTCATGTATTGAACTAATCATGGCAATTAAGGATAGAGTGAATTCATAATTACTGCAACTAAAAGACAAGAATGCACTGTCTTAACCATCTGTTAAACATATTCATGCCATTATTATGAAAAGACTTAGTCTTTGCCCTTAGCCTCCTGCCTAATATATAAGACAAACAGTGTTTGTGTCCCTTAAACGCAGGTAGGAGAGTTGTATTAACAAACAGATGGACACATATTACTTAAAAGCAGATGTTGATGATTTAGGAAGATTTGAGACTAATTTTCTATGCATTGTTATGAAGACAGATAAGATATTTTTTGAAATAAGGGAGGGTGAGTTACAGAGAGAAAAGTAAAAGGAATCCCAGAAGTAGAAAGAAAGAGGTGATGACGGTAATGCAGAAAGTAATAACAAATCAAATAAAAAAATCAACTGCCCCATAAGCAGTTACTTGGTTCTCTTTCTACATTTTTTTGTGTTGTAAATTCCACTTTTCCTATTCTGTTTATTTCTGCTGAATTTTTCTACTTAAAAATATCAGCATCATGGAAAAAAATTACATATCATAATAATAACTGGGATACAATCTGAAAGAATCACACAATAAGCCTGTTTACCATATGGTCTCAACAACCCATGCTAGGAGATGCTCACTATCCTCAAAGCCATACACATTCACTTTCTAGATTTCCTCCTGGCTCAGAACACATTAAGTACTATTTCAAAAGTATCTTTGCTGGATTCTTTTAAATTATCAATCAAATATACCCTGTAAAACCCCATGATCCAACAATCAGACTCCTGAGTATGTATCTGAAGGAAATGAAATCAGTATCTCAAGGAGATATCTGTACACCCATGTTCATTGCAGCACTTTTCACATTAGCCAAGGGAAGGAAATAACCTACATGTTTTTCAAATGGATGAATGGATAAAGAAAATACGGTGTATACATAGACACACACATTCACCCAATTGGAATATTTTTCTGCTATAAAAAGGGAATGAATCCTGCCATTTGGAAAAATATGGATGAACCTGGATGCATTAGGGTAAGTGAAATAAAAAGATAGAGGAAAACAAATATTATGTGGTATCACTTATATGGAATCTAAACTAACAAAAACAATTTCATAGAAACAGAGAACAGAATGGTGGTTGCCAGGGGCTGGAGGGAGAGGGAAAGGAGATAATACATGTCAAATGGTACCACTTTCCAGTTACGAGAAGTTCTAAAGATCTAATGTACAACCTGGTGACTATAATTAACAATATGGTATTGTATACTTTAAAGTTGCTAAGAATAGACCTTAAGAATTCTCACCACATACACACAAAATTAACATGTCAAGTGATTGGGCACCTGGGTGGCTCAGTTGGTTAAGCATCTGCTGTCAGCTCAGGTCATGATTCCAGGATCTTGGGATCAGGCCCCACGTTGGGCTCCCTGCTCAGCAGGGAGTATGCTTCTGCCTCTGCCCCTCACCCTGCTCATGCTCTCACTCTCTCTCTCTCTTAAATAAATAAACAGAATATATATTTTAAAAAACCATATCAAGTGATGGACATGTTAATTATCTTGATTATAATTATTGTGATTATATTTGTCAATTATTCCTATATAAAGTTAAAAAACATTAACATTACCTTAGAAACAGCATAGCTTGATAAAATGTGGGATATCCAGTTAAATTTGAATTTCAAATAATTTTTTATGTACATATATTCCAAACATTGCATGGGACAGGAAGTCTAGGTTTTGTTTGTCTTTAGTATGGTTCTCATTTCATTTTGTTTGTTTTTTGCTAAGTCTAGAAATTCTCCTTACAAGACAAACTTCACTTTGCCCATGACAATAAACTTGAGACCTGTCACAAAGAATATAAGTAGTGTTTCTGAATACGAATTGAGGACAAAAATTTATGACCCTGTGGATCATGTTTACTATGTTCACAACCCTCCTTCACCCTCAAATAAGAATTCTGAATTTCCCATCTCAGTTTTCTGACTTTGATGATGCAGAATTGAAGAGATGTGTAAGGAGAGAAAGACTTTGGAGGAGTAGGAATGTAGGTATAAATCAGATCAGAATGTGGTGAGATTTCCTTGTAAGGGAAGAGAAAGAACAGAAAAGTAAAGAAAGAAAAAAGGTAGGGTAGGGAAGAGGAGGCAAACCATAAGAGACTTTCAATGACAGAGAACAGACTGATGATTGCTGTGAGGAGGTGGTTGGGGATGGGCTAAATAAGTGACAGAGATTAAGGAGGGCACTTATTGTGATGAGCAATATAGGATAAGTATTATCTATAAGTAATGAATCACTAAATTCTACTCCTAAAACCAATATTATACTATATGTTAAACAACTAGAATTAAATAAAAACTTGAAACAAAAATATAACTAAATAACAAAACATAGGGTAGGAAGGAAAAGAGGGACAAGGATATTGTTTAGAACTGTTTCTTTGGTACTTTTGAGCAAGTGAGGTAGAGAGAGAGATTTTGGTGGGAGCCCCTCACTGAGCAGGGTTCCAGCAGCAGCAGAACCACAGCAAGATCCCTCCCTCCCCCAGGAGGAGCAGCACGGGTGAGAGGTACAGAAATCTGCAGGGTTTAGAGACTCCCAGTGAGTCACCTACTTGAGATTAAAAAAAGCCTGGTTCTGTGCTGGGTGAGCATGTACTGTGGACAAAAACCAGGGAGACAAAAGTGACTAACTTTTCCCTTATGGCATACTAAGGACTGGGGGTGGCAATCTTTCAGCTTGGAGCTGGAGATCTGGCATCGCTATTTTTATATTCATCCTCTAAAGCCTCGCCAAAAGCCTTCAAGGAAAAAAAGGCACACAGAGCAATCTGGAACCACTTAGGGTGGGCCCATCCCCCTAGCAAGGGCAGTACAACTCCACCTGGGCAAAGATACCTGAGAATCAGTGCAATAGACTCCCTTCCCCAGAAGACCAGCAAGAACATCAGCTAATACCAAGTTTTTCAATCACACAGAACTGCAGAACTCCAGCACTAAGGGAAAACAGTATATAAAATTTGAGGGTTTTTTCTCATGATTCTCTAATCTTTCAGTTTGAAGTTTCTTTTTTCTTTTCCATTTCAACTAGCTTCTTATTTTATCAACTCCTTTGTCTTTTTTCATTTTCATTTTTATATTTACATTATATACATATATCCTTCATTTTTTGTTTCCTTTTATTGCATTCAGTTTTATTTTATATATATATAACTTTTCTTTTCTTTACAATTTTGGGATCTAGTTTCTTCTAATAAGCAGACCAAAATACACAGGACTTAGTGTATAACATTGTTTTGTCCACCTGTTTAATTATATTCTTTCTTTCTTTTCTTTTTTGTTTTCTGATATCTTCTGATTTAATGTATATTTTGCTGGGGTCATGGTTGATATTTTTGTACTTTGTTCTCTCATTCATCTATTATTCTCCAGATAAAATGACAAGACAGAAAAACTCACCCCAGAAAAAAGAACAAGACACAGTACTAACTGCCAGAGACTTCACAAATATAGATATTTAGGAAAATGTTGAAACTAGAATTCAGAAAAACAATTATAGATACTAGCTGGGCTTGAAAAAAAGCATAGAGGATACTACAGAATCCCTTTCTGGAGAAATAAAAGAACTAAAATCTAATCAGGTCAAAATCAAAAAAGGTATTACTGAGATGCAATAAAAATGGAGGCTCTAACTGCTAGGAAAAATGAGGCAGAAGAAAGAATCAGTGATACAGAAGATAAAATGTTGGAGAAGAAACTGGGAAAAAGAGGGATAAACAACTCCTGGACCACAAAGGGAGGATTCCAGAGATCAGTAATACCATAAAGTGAAACAATATTAGAATAATAGGGGTCCCAAAGGAAGAGGAAGGAGAGAGAGAGGTCGGGGGGTGGGGGAAAAGGTATATTTGAGCAAATTATAGCTATGAACCTTCCTAATCTGAGGAAGGACACAGGCATTCAAGCCCAGGAGGCACAGAGAACCCCTTCAAAATCAATAAAATTAGGTCAACATTTTGACATATAATAGTGAAGCTTGAAAATCTCAGAGACAAAGAGAAAATCCTGAAATCAGCTCGGGTATAAGAGATCCTTAACCTACAGAGGTAGAAACACAAGGCTGGAAGCACACTTATCCACAGAGACTTGGCAGGCCATAAAAGACTGGCGTAATATATACAGGGTGATAAATGAGGAAAATATGCAGCCAAGAATGCTTTATCCAGCAAGGTTGTCATTCAGAATAGAAGGAGAGATAAAGAGCTTCCAGGACAAACAGAATCTAAAAGAATTTATGATCACTAAACCAGCTCTGCAAGAAATATTTTTTTTTCCTTTTTTTTTTTTTTTTAATTTATTTGACAGAGAGAGATCACAAGTAGGCGAAGAGGCAGGCAGAGAGAGGAAGGGAAGCAGGCTCTCTGCTGAGCAGAGAGGCCCGATGCGGGGCTCGATCCCAGGATCCTGAGATCGTGACCTGAGCCGAAGGCAGAGGCTTTAACCCACTGAGCCACCCAGGCGCCCCTCTGCAAGAAATATTAAAGGGGATCACTTAAGCAAAGAGAGCCCAAAAGTAACACACCAGTAAGGAGCAGAGACAATATAAATTAACAGTGACTTTACAGGTAATACAATGGCACTAAATCCATATCTTTCAATAGTTACTCTGAATGTAAATGGGCTAAATGCTCCAATTAAAAGACACAGGATATCAGATTGGATAAAAACACAAGATTCACCAATATGTTGTCTACAAGAGACTCATTTTAGATCCAAAGACACCTCCACATTGAAGGTGAGGGCTTGGAGAACAATTTATCATGCTAATGCACATCAAAAGAAAGTTGAGGGGGCAAACCTTACATCAGAAAAAATAGATTTTAAACCAAAGACGGTAATAAGAGTTGAGGAAGGACACTATATCATACTTAGAGAGTCTATCCAACAAGATCTAACAATTATAAATATTAATGCTGCTAACACAAGAGTAGCCAGATGTATACACCAACTAATAACAAAATTAAAGAAACACATTGATAGTAATACAATAGTAATAGGAGACCTTAACACCCCATTCACAGTAATGGACAGATTATCTAAGCAGAGGATCAACAAGGAAACAAGGGCTTTGAATGACAAATTGGACCAGATGGACTTCACAAATACATTAAGAGCATTCCATCCAAAAGCAACAGACTACACATTCTTCTTAAGTGCACATGGAACATTCTCAAGAACAAATAACATACTGGGTCACAAATCAGGTCTCAACTGGTACCAAAGGATTGGAATTGTTCTCTGCATATTTTTAGAGCACAGTGCCTTAAAACTTGAACTCAAGCACAAGAGTAAATTTGGAAGGAAAACAAATACATAGAGGTTAAAGAGCATGCTATTAAATAATGACTGGGTTAAATCAAAGACTGGGAAAATCAAAGAATTTAAACATTCATGGGAACAAACAAGAATGAAAACACAATTTTAAAAAACCTTTGGGATGCAGCAAAGGCAGTCTTAAGAGATAGCCATACAAGCCTTTCTCAAGAAACAAGAAAGGTCTCAAATAGACAACATACCTATACACATAAAGGAGCTGGAGTAAGAGTAACAAATAAAGCCTAAACCCAGCAGATGAGTATTAATGAAGATTAGAGAAGAAACTGATCAATTTGAACAGTTCAATATTGAACAGATCAATAAAGCTAGGAGCTGGCTCTTTGAAAGAATTAATAAAATAGAGAGAGACCCCTAGCCAGACTTTTCAAAAAGAGAAGAGAAAGGACCCAAATTAATAAAATCATGAATGAAAGAGAAGAGCCCACAACCAACACCAAGGAAATACAAACAATTATAAGAACATATTATAAGCAACTATGTGCCAACAAATTAGGCAATCTGAAAGAAATGGATGCATTCCTAGTGATGTATACATGACTGAAACTAAACCAGGAAGAAACAGAAAACCTGAAGAGACCCATAACCAGTAAGGAAATTAAAGCAATAATCAAAAATCTCCCAACAAACAAGAGCCCAGTGCCTAATGGCTTCCCAGGGGAATCCTACTGAACATTTAAAGAAGAATTAATATCTATTCTTCTGATGCTGTTTCAAAAAAATCAAAAGGAAAACTTCCAAACTAATTTTATGAGGCAAGCATTACCTTGATCCCCAAATCAGACAAAGACCCCACCAAAAAGGAGTACAGACCAATATCCCTGATAAGCATGCCTATGCTACCTAGAGCAATCTATGTGTTCAGTGCAATCCCTATCAAAATACCATCAACTTTTTCACAGAACTGAAACAAATAATCCTAAAATCTGTATGGAACCAGGAAAGACCCAAATAGCCAAAGGAATCTTGAAAAAGAAAAGAAAAGCTGCCCGTGTTCTTCTCTAGGATTTTGATGGATTCCTGTCTCACATTCAAGTCTTTCAACCCCTTGAGTCTACTTTCATATATGGTGTAAAAAAATGGTCCAGTTTCATTTTTCTGCATGTAGATGTCCATAGTTTATATGTTTCTAAAATAAAGCTACCCTATGACTTAGCAATTTCACCAGTTGGCTATTGACCCCAAATATACAAATGTAGTGATCTGAAGGGGCATCTTTATCCCAATGTTTATAGCAGCAATGTTCACAATAGCCAAACTATGGAAAGAGCCCAGATGTCCATCAACAGATGAATGGATAAAGAAGATGTGAGTGTACACACACACACACACACACACACACACAGTGGAATATTACTCAGCCATCAAAAAATTAAATCTTGCCATTTGTAATGACATACAATGACTAGAAGGTATTAGGCTAAGCGAAATAAGTCAATCAGAGAAAGACAATTATTATATGATTTCACTCACATGTGGAATTTAAGAAACATTAAGAGAGGAGCATAGAGGAAAGGAGTAAAAAATAAAACAAGATGTATTCAGAGAGGGAGACAAACCATAAGACTCTTAACTACAGGAAACAAACTGAGGGTTGCTAGAGGGGAGAGGGATGGGGAGACAGGATAAGTGGGGGATGGGCATTAAGAAGGGCACATGATATAATGAGCAGTGGATGTTATACTGAACTGAGGAATCACTGACCTCTACATCTGAAACTAATAATACACTATATGTTCATTGAATTTAAAAGTAAAAAAATATATTCTCTCTTCCCCTCTCCTTTTTTCCCTCCCTGCCTTTCTTACTCTCTCTTTCTCTCAAAAAAAATATATGCAATAAAAGTAAAGGGCAACCAACACCAAAGAAATACAAACAATCATAAGAACATATTATGAACAACTCTATGCCAACAAATTCGACAATCTGGAAGAAATGGATGCTTTCCTAGAGACATATAAACTGCCAAAACTGAACCAGGAAGAAATAGAAAACCTGAATAGGCCCATAACCAGTAAGGAGATTGAAACAGTCATCAAAAATCTCCCAACAAACAAAAGCCCAGGGCCAGATGGCTTCCCAGGGGAATTCTACCAAACATTTAAAGAAGAATTAATTCCTATTCTCCTGAAACTGTTCCAAAAAATAGAAATGGAAGGAAAACTTCCAAACTCATTTTATGAGGCCAGCATCACCTTGATCCCCAAACCAGACAAGGATCCCATCAAAAAAGAGAATTACAGACCAATATCCTTGATGAACACAGATGCGAAAATTCTCACCAAAATACTAGCCAATAGGATCCAACAGTACATTAAAAGGATTATTCACCACGACCAAGTGGGATTTATTCCAGGGCAGCAGGGTTGGTTCAACATCCGCAAATCAATCAATGTGATACAGTACAT